>JABUQX010041170.1:20000-25000 GCA_015478945.1 Trachelipus rathkii | reverse complement strand
ATGTCATTAACCTCTAATTTAATATGCATTTTGGCTCTATACCTGTCTGGTTTATTAGTACCTAATTCTCTCAAATTAGTTAAAAATTCAGTATGATACAGAACATGTAATTTATTTTTCACCTTCTGAAATTTTTTATACATTTTATACAGCTTTATTTCATCCTGCTTTTCATTATTTGGGATCCAATCTGGATCCTCTTCCTCATCAGCTTCAGAGGTATGCAAATGGGGAGCAATTACCACATTAGGAGGTTCATACCCTTTAATTAATATTTCAGGGGTAATTACAAAGGGTATTGAAGGATCAATATTTTGATCATTTAGAAGTGGTTTAAAAGCCAAAGGTCTTTTGTTAATTAACATATGCACTTCTTTCATTAACAAGTGAAATTGCTCATACTTTAATATATTTTTAGAAATACTGCTGTACACCATATTTTTGACTTGTTTTACAAGAGATTCCACAACTGAACCTAAAAAACTGGAATGGGGTGGATAGGTGGAAAAGTCCAAACTTTCAATATCTTTTTCCTTCAAAAAATTCTTTACCTCTACATCATTCAAAAATGATTTAATTACTTTGAAGGATGAAACTATTGGTGATCCAGCATCACTTAATATCTTTTTAGGATATCCATACTCATACACATGAGTTTGAAAGGCATTAATGAAGGATTCTGAATCAATATTCTTACATAACAACAAATTTACAGCCCTACTCCACATACATGTTATAATAAGTATGTACACCTTAACATTAATATCATTACTTTTTACAATAAATGGACCAATATGGTCCAGGGCAACCTCCCTAAAGGGAATCTCCTTAGGAGATATTCTAAATTCTGTATAGTCATTCTGATTTATTTTTATTGTCCTACCATATAGTTTTTTGCAAACTAGGCAAGTGTTAATACATTTCTTTACAGTGACATATGCAGATGGTATGTAAAACTCCTTTTTAAGAAGTGCAAGCAATTTATAGACTCCTGCATGCTTGGCTTTAATATGAGTTTCAAAAATGAGAGTGTTTGTAAAGGGACAATCTTTGGACAATAATATAGGAAATTTTTCATTATAATTACTTTTTAATTTACCAAATTTAGATTTAACTCTAATTAAGCCATCAGAATCTAAAAACAAATTTAATTGATTAGCTAAATTAGTTGATTTTACAGCAAGAGGATTCAATAAATAATCATATGTATCTGAAAAGTTAATTTTTTGGGCTCCTTTATAAACCAATGAACAACTATCCTTATAATTACAACTCATATTCATAGAAGGGAAGAGAGAAGGGATTTTTGATTTTACTCTAAGTTTTAATGTAAATATATATTTCCTAATATAGTGAGTCACCCTGCAAAATTTCCCAATAGAAGAAAACTTATTTAATGCTATTACTGGTTCCCACTGATAAGAGGAAGAGGAAATACTATTAATCTGAAAGTTAAAATGAATATTAAAGGGAACTTCAAAAGAGACAGTGTCAACACATTCATCTTCAGTTGGACCTTTAAAATAATTTGTTTTCTGTAACACTTTGTGAGAGACACATCTAGTTACCATGTCTGCAGGGTTATTTGGACCCTTAATATGATGAAAAATAACCTTGTGACTTTCACATAGCCTCATAATATTATTCAACTTATTATTAATTATGGTACCCTTTTTCTCTATTTTGCTGGTCTTGTTAACTTTAGCTGCCAACCAGCTTAAGGAAATCATGGAGTCAGTGAAAATATGTAAATTTTTAATATTTATGGGACAAAATGCCCTTGTTAATTGAGAATATAAATCTATCACACAAACCACTCCATGAGCCACTGCAAATAGCTCCAACACAGGTATGGTTCTACAAACCCCCTTTGTTACCACTACTTTATTTTTGGCAGTGAGATAATGAAGGGAATGTGTTTCAAGATTTTTTAAATAAATCACAGACCCATATAAATCCTTGCTGGCATCTGTAAAGACCATTAAATCATAATTACTAGTGTAATTCCCAATATACCTGGGAATTGCAGGCTCAACACCAGCATTATATAATTTGCAAATCTTTTTCCACTCTCTCAATCTGTCATCACTTAAAGGGTCATCCCAAGTGATACCACTATCCATCTGCACCTCATGCAAAAACAGTTTTGCTCTATTTCTACAAGGTAAAGTCAGTGCAAGTGGATCAAAGCAACTATTCACAGATGAAAGTATGGTTCTTAAAGTACTGGCCTCTAAATTTAATTTTACAGGTTTATTTGTGAAAAGATCTTGGTCCTTAGACCACAAAATACCTAATAATTTGGTTTGTAAGGGTTCTTCAGAATCCTCACAAAACTCAGATTCCAATTCCATCAAATTTGAACCAAATTGCTGCAACTTAAAGCCATATTGACTAAAAATATTAATGGACTTGTGAAATGACAATTTAATTTCAGATTCATAATTAGATGAAAATGCAAGATTGTCCATATATGACAAATTATAAAGCATATTTCTTAATTTACTTTCAAATGGGTCATGAATATTACCATGTAAAATTAATATAATATATAAGGCAACCATAAGCAAGCTTGGTGAGAACCTCATACCAAAAGGCAGTCTGTTCATTTTGTAGGCCACCTCAGAAAAATCATTTATACCCTTAACCCAAAGAAAATGTAATTTTAAACTATCAATATATGGTAACCAAATTTGATGGAAGGCCTTGACAATGTCATAGACCAATAAAAACCTGTTGAACCTTAAAAGTGTCAAAGCTATCTCTAATTTATTGTTAAGATTAGGACCAGGTAGGGAAACTTGGTTATGAGAGAGAGCAGTGTCATTTGTTTTTTCACATAAATTACTTAAAAATACTACTCTACATTTGGTGGTTTGAACATTTTCTCTGTAAACACCCATATGGCCCATGAAAGAAACTTCTTTATTATTTTTTAATTTATTAATAGAAACCTTTTCAATTATACCTGATTCTAATTGCTCCATAAAAATGTTATTATACTGTTCAAATTTATCAGGATTTTTCTGAATCTTTTTTAAAGTAGATTTTAAAATACTGGAGGCTAATTTATAATTATTTGGTAACAAATTTATTACTCTATTATCCCATAAACATGGAAGTATCAGTCTGCCATCATCATGACACTTTGCATTACTAATAATATACCTAACCAGTTGTTCATCTTCATCAGAAAAGGATGGCTCATAATATTCATCATAATTCATCAATTTTTTAAGTGACATATTAAGTTGCTCATTATTAGCTTTAGAAAAGTTAAAATCATCAGGCAAATTACAGGCAATGTAACTACAAGAGATAGAGGATTCTTGTAGTCAGAAATCATTACCATTCTCTAATACATTATTATTATGAGGACTATAATGAGCTTCACCTTTTTTATTATTTATTATTAATTGACTACTTTTTATGGGAATTTTCTTTTTTATAAGGTTAGGGATGGCTTTGCAATACTCATTAGTTTTGTCCACAAATTTCTTCACAACATTAAGGTTATTTAAATTTTTTAAAATGACAGATTCATTACCAGTAAGCATGATGCCTGTACAAGTGTAGAAAAACAAGAATTTTTCATTTTTTGTACCTATGGTACCAGCATGTACTGGAATAATGTGTATTGCATTTACTCCCAAAATGATATCAATATTTCCCACCTCATCATTCAAAAATTTATCAGCTAATTCTATATTGGCTTTCTTAAAAGATTCATTAATTTTTTCTGAATTTTCAAGTTTAATTTTAGGCCTTATTTCTGGAACAACTGCAGCTACTATTTTTACTTCTTTTTTACCCAGAGTGATGTTAAATTCTATGATATTGGTCTTGTAGCTTTTAGCCTCATTAAATCCTTTGACATTTATTTTTATATCAGCATTTATAATTTTATATTTTAATTTGTTTGCTAAGGACAAGGACACAAAACAATACTCTGAGGCTGAATCATAAAGTACTCTAGAATGTGCAGTTTCACCTTCAGCCAAATAAGTTTTAGCTGTAAAAGTTGGCAAAATAAAATTACTAATGAGGCTTGTATTAAGGGAATTAATTTCCAAATCACAATACTCATCATTTGAGCATGGTGAAATTTCTAAGCCAACTACATTACTAGCAGTTGCATTATGGGATGCAGTTGAATTCTTTTTATTTTGCACTGTGTGTTACCAATTTTATTTTTATTCATTTTGCATAAAAAGGAAAAATGATTTCCACCACATTTATAACAAGGGTTTTTGAACCTATACCTGCATTGAGACTGATCATGATTTAGGTAACTGCACAAAATGCATCCTCCAATTTCTTTTATTTTCTTTATCCTACTTTCAGGACTATCAAATTTTTGACATTTGCTTATATAATGGGTATCATACCCATCAATTTTTAAATGATGACACAGAACACAATTTGCTGGTCTACTTGACACATTTTTTGTTTTTAAATCAACTGCAGCTGCTAGGCTCAGAGCCTTTTTCTCTTGAGATGCAGAAAAAGTATTTTTCATAGAGCTACCAGAGTTATTCTCTCTTGTACACTCTTTCAACCTATTGAGCACCTCAAAGGAGGTATCTAATATGGAATTTAAATCTGGTCTGGCATCATTATTAACAGTCATAAATGAATTTTTTATTTTATCAGATATTCCCTGCCATACAAAATATTGCATAAAAATCTGACCATCCACATCCAATCTTACCATCTGATCTTTCAAAACTCTCACTTCACTAACCCACTCCATCATACTAGAAACATTCTGCAGCTTTAATTTTATAATTTTTTCCACTATAATTGTTGTCCTATTTTGGAAGAAAAAGCCTTAAGTAATAAATTTTTTGCTACATCATAGGTTTGATCCTCCACTTTAAGACTTTCAATATATACCTTAGCAGGGCCAGATACCTGCTTTACTAAATACCTGTATTTTTCAAATTGTGAAAAACTGCGATTGTTCATGATGCTCTCAAATGAAAAAATAAATTGATTTA
>JABUQX010041170.1:0-15000 GCA_015478945.1 Trachelipus rathkii | reverse complement strand
CATAATAATCAAATACATAAACTAATAAATATAATAATCATAATAATGCATAATAATAATTAATAATTAATACATTAATAATACATAATAAATAATCAATCAATAATAATAATAATACAATTAATAATAATTATAATAATATAATAATCAATCAAAACTTAAAGAACAGCACATAACAATCAAGACTTGATCAATAACAGTATAGATTTATTAATAAAACAGACCTAAAACTTTAGTCAATATTTCACAATACTAAACTACAACGTAATAATAATAATAAGCTTATAATAAAAATAATCAATATAAAATAATAATAATGATCACCATAATAATAATAATACATATAATAATTAATACTAATATAATAATAATAAAATAATAACTAATAAATAATTAACAAATATAATAATAATAATATAATAACCTTAACTAATAATTCTAATTCAATAATCTAATAATTATTCAATAGTAAATAACAGACAATAATAATACATTTAATGTTTCTAAACGTCAATAGAAATGACCATGATATCAATATATGACTAATCCAACCCACATAATCGTTAATAACAATCCGATAATAATAATAATAATACATGATAAAAAATAATCCACAATGGTAATCAATAACACATGAAACAGTATTGAGCAACGGCCGCACATATCTTTATGGAGCCATCCAAAATTAAAATAATACATAAAAAATACTCAATAAATACAATAGGTACACAATCCTAATTATGATAAAACAATCTACAACAAGAAAAAATGAAATATAGAAATATTAATAATAAAATATAATAATAATAATATAATATATAATAATAATAATAATAATTAATCAATAATAATAATAAATACTTCATAAATAATAATAATAATAATAATATTAAATGATAATAATAATAATATTATAATAATAATAATAATAATATTAAATAATAATAATAAAAAAATAAATATCATAATAATAATAATATTCCTACCACTAATTTTTAAATATATAATAATTAATAATAATAATATAATAATAACTAATAATATTAATAATAATAATATAATAATAATATAATAATAATAATAATAATAATAATTATAATAAATAAAATAGTAATATTATTAGTACTTATTAATATAGCTTTTGAGTTTACTTGTAAATGGTAATATAGTAATAGTGTTAGTACTCATTTATATAGCTTTTTTTGAGTTTACTTGTAAATGATATAAGAGAATTTTCATTTTTTAATTCTCGAGGTAAAATCGTTATAGACTTCATAACCTATATAACTAACTGCTTGTCTAGCTTTTTCTAACCTATAGAAAGGAGGATTTATGTGAGCACTATTTCTTAGATTTATATCTCTTTGAATTTGGTTATTATGAAAGTTAGATATTTGGGGAAGTTACATGCCTTATTTTTGTAGTCATCTTGTGCCTGTCCGTTAACTAGAGATAAACTTCAATAGCGTCTTCAAATGTGTAACATTTAACGTTTTTTTAAACTTAAAGGTGCTGTATTGCTCTAGACAGTTTTTAGGCTTGCGGCTTAACATCCGGATGAAAGCGTCTCTTTGCATCAAACAAATAACCGAATTAAATCTGATTTGCTAGCTATGCCATAAACTGGGAGACAATATAATAGATGTGGGTGTATTTTTGCATAGCATATTGTTATCAAAATATATAATGGGAAATAAAAAACTCAATTTGACTTGTATAAACATATATTTCGCATCAGTTCTACTCACTAGCTGGTTGATATGTTCTTTGAATGTCATTTTTCATCTAACGTTTACCCCAACAGCTATTTTAGCATTTGTGACTCTTTTCAAGTCAACTCCTTTAAATTTTTATGTTAAAATTTATCAGCTATAGTTTGTTGCTATTATGGATTGTATGACGTTTTTTGCAAGTTTAGTGAAAGTTTATTTGAATCTATCCATGTTGTGATCTTATTTAAGACGTCTGCTGCTTTTAGTGATAGTGTAAAAGGGGGGGGGGGGGGGGACTTTTTTCTCTTTTGGTTATTAATATTGAAATATCATCAGCAAAGGAGACTGAAAGATTCGTGTGAATTAAATACATCATTGGTATCAATGTTAAATAATAATGGGCCAAGAATAGATCCTTGTGGAACACCGCAAGTTGTTTGTAGTGGTTCAGAGCATGTTTCACCTATTTTCACATACTGAGATCTTCCACTAAGATATGTTTAAACCATTGTAGTGTGTTTCCCTTTATTCCCATCTTATTTAATTTTGTTAAGTAGTATATCATGATCTATTGTATCAAAAGCTTTTGTAAGAATCCAATACATATAAGTGCAGTTGAATTTTTATTTTCTATATTTTCATATATTTTTTCAGTCAAACAAACAAGGGCTTCAGTTGTTGATCTGTTCTTTCTAAAACCAAATTGAAAGTCGTTGATAATATTATTCGTATTAAGATAATTTATTATTCGATTTAATACTAGTTTTTCGAGTATTTTGCTAATGGTATGTGTAATTGAAATCGGTCTATAGTTTTTAGGATCAGTTTTATCACCCTTTTTATGTGCAGGTGTGACACGTGAGACTTTTAAGATTTCTGGGAAAATTCCCTTGTTAAATGAGATGTTAAAGAGATCTTTTAGGGGCGAGGCAATTATGTCAGCTATGATTTTGTAAATGTGATTGGGAATGGTATGAGTATCACATTTCTTATTTTGTAGTTCAGTAATGATCGCTTTGACTTCTGAGACCGTAACATTTTCAAATGAAAAGAGAGAACCGTAGTCTCCCAAATAGGTTTCAAATGAGGTATGCCTAAGTGGCATGTTTGATATATTTAGTTTGCCATTATTTACGAAGTAATTGTTAAGTTCATCGGCAATTTCTTTTTGTTGTTTTAATATTTCTCCGTTTTTGTTTATTTCATTTATTTTGCTTTTTTTTAATTACTTTTGTTGACTAGATCATTAATTAATCCCCAAGTTGATTTTGGGTCTTCATATACATTTTTAAATTTACTATTGTAATATTTCTTTTTTGCTTTCTTCAAAACAATTTTCAATTGTTTCTCATACTTATTATATAATTGAAATGGTATGATACCTCCTTTATAATTTCTGTAGAGTTTATGTTTTTGACTTATTGAGTTTCTTATACCTTGTGTTATCCATGGATTTTTAATCCTCTTTGATCCTAATGTTTTGGTTTTTAAAGGAAATGAATCATTATAACATGTATTTAAAGAGTTTATAAAGCAGGTAAGTTTTGAATGGATGTCAATCTGGTCATTCTGTATGTATGAAAAGTCAACCTCATTTAACTTACTTATAAAAGTACGTCTGCAATTTTCATCGTCCTGCCTATAATTTATGGTAGTAAGTGTTCGTGTTTTATTAATGAAAAATTTTACAATACAGGGGTAATGATCCGTCATATCTGTTTTTATTACAAAAGATTTGATATCAGCTTCTAGGTTACTCCAAACATGATCAATTAGCGTTGGGTTTCTGTCGTCATTGTTATTTGGGCGGGTAGGCACCGTTATGTAGTTGATCAGGCCGTTTGACATCATTATATTTGATAGCGCGTTGCTGCCTAGCGAAGGGCTATTATTACCTACATCAATGTTGAAGTCACCAGCAATTACTACCTTCGTGTTATGCAAGTATGTTTGGATTGTATATTCAAGTGAGTTAATGAATTCAATTCTCGACGCATTAGGGGGTCGGTATAACCCCACTATCACTACATTGAAGGATTTGTTTTCAATTCGAACTGCCAGGATTTCAATAGTTTCGTCAATTTTAGAAAATATTATTTTTGGGTTATCACATATATCATTTTTTATGAAAATAGAGACTCCCCCCCCCCTCTCTTGTTTTTTGGTCTAACAATATGAAATCCATTATATCCTTTTAACAAATGCACTTCTTTATTGTGTTCATTAAGGAAAGTCTCGCTCAACACCACGCAATCAAGATTAATATTTTGATAATCCAGAAAATTTAGGAAATCATCATAATGTTTTTGGAGGCTTCTTACATTAAAATGTAATAATGCGAAATTACTTAGTTCGTCTGTGTTATTATTAGCTTTTCTTATTACATCTGGGGAGGTGTATTCAGTATTGTGTGGAATTGCTAGAAAGAAGTTCATCCCAATTCCTTACTTGATTAATAATAATAGAATAATAATAATAATAATATAATAAATAATATAATAAAATAAAATAAAAAAAATATAATAATTAATGAATAATAATAATAATTATCATAACACAATATTATAATAATAATTAATAATTAATATAATTATAATAATAATGGAATATTAAAATACTTTAGAGAGATTAATAAGTTAATCGACAATAGTGGGCAAATTATTTGTTACAATATTAACAGATAGATAGATAGATATTAACAGATAGATATGCCCCAAAATGGTAATTCAATATCCATGTGCCGTGGTTTAACAAAAGAATCATACAGGTTGACTTAAGGTACTAAAGGTTCCCAATGGGTCCATAGCGCAATTTCAAGATTATGTCACTTAATTTCATGGATGTAATAAATAGATGAATAGGTAGGTAAATAGGCTGATAAGTAGGTGGATAGGTAGTTAGATAGATAGATAGATAGATAGATAGATAGATAGATAGATAGATAGATAGATAGATAGATAGATAGATAGATAGATAGATAGATAGATAGATAAGATAGATCGATACACAGATAGATAGATGGCTTAGATAGATAGAAGATAGATAGATAGATAAGATGATAAAAATAGATAGATAGATAGATAGATAGATAGATAGATAGATAGATAGATAGATAGATAGATAGATAGATAGATAGATAGATAGATAGATAGATAGATAGATAGATAGATAATATATTCAAATAAATTGAAATCTAAAATAAATATTATATTGATGGGTAGATAGGTAGGACAAAATATAATAAATAGTGAGGTCGAGATAGATAGATAGATAGATAGATTATATAGATAGATAGAAAGAAAGATAGATAGAAAGAAAGATAGAGATAGATAGAGTAGATAGATAGGGAAAAAGAAAATAAAAAGATAAATAGAGAGATCGATAGATAGACAGAGATAGATAGATTAGATAGATAGATAGATAGATAGATAGATAGGATGGATAGATAGATAGATAGATAGATAGATAGAACAGATAGGATAGATAGATAGATAGATAGATAGATAGGATGAAATAGATAGATAGATAAGATAGATAGATAGATAGAATTAGATGATAGATAGCATAGATAGATAGATAGATAGATAGCGTAATATAGGATAGGAGGTAGATAGGTATTGAGGGGTAGATAGGTAGAACAAAATATAACTCAATATAGTGTCACAGATAGAATATATACCATAGCAGATTAGATAGATAAATAGATAGATAGAAGATAGATAGATAGATAGATAGATAGATAGATAGATAAATAGATAGATAGTAGATAGATAGATAGATAGATAGATAGGTGATAGATAGTAGATAGATAGATAGTAAGATAGATAGATAGAATATTATAGTAGATGATAGATAGATAGAAGTAGATAGATAGATAGATAGATGATAGATAGAGAGAGATAGATGTGTTGTCTCAGAAGGAATAGCAGCGTATATAGATAGATTAGATTGGATAGAACAGATAGCTAGTAGATGATATTATAGAAGATAGAACAAATATATCGATAGATAGATAGTTAGATAGAAGGTAGGAAAGCTAGGTAAATGGATGTATATAATAGATAAGATAGATAGATAAATAGATAGATAGAAAGAAGATAGATAGATAGATAGATAGATTAGATAGATAGATAGATAGATAGATAGTTAAGAAGATGGATAGATAGATCGACGGATAGATAAGTTAACAGATATAATAATAATAATAATAAAATATATACTCATAAAATAAAATAATAATATTATAAATAATTAATAATAATAATAACAATGATAAAATATTTTCAAAAGTATAACTTCAAATTTGCCACAACAATGTACTTCAATATAATTACATCAATTTAGATTCACATATCCAATCATGAAAGCTAACCTAAAAAATTTCACCTCTTTAGATACCATATATTAAAATACTCACCTCCGATCTATCAATTTATAATAATAATTAAAATCAATACCATAATAATCAATAATACATATAATAATATCAATAATTAATAAATAATCATAATATTAATAATAATCAAAAATAATCAACTAATACACTAAAACATTAATAATGACCTATAATCAACAATACATACCATAAATAATAATAATAATAATACTACTAACCCCAATTAATAATAAAATCATACATGATAATCAATAATACATAATCTAATAATAATAACTAATAATCACTATCAAAATCATAATCATAAATAATAATCTAATAATTTAAATAAATTAATTAAATTAATAAACATAAACATAATAATAATAATAAAAATAATAATAGCCTAAATACGGACTCATATAATAATGGGAATCAGTTTCAGTCATAACTCAGTCAATATTAACTAAACCACTAATAGTAATATTAACGACACACCCATAATAACAACAGTAGAGACGGAGAGAGACGAGACGAGAAGAGCAGAGAGAGAGAGACCGAGAGAGAATGAGAGAGAGAGACAGAGAGGCAGAGAGAGAGAGAGCAGAGAGAGAGACGAGAGAGAGACGAGACCGAGACGAGAGACGAGAGAGCAGAAGAGAGGACCCGACTGTTTTACAAAAGGTGCTTTGCTTTTAATAATCATAATAATAATCAATAATAAATCAATAATAATAATAATAATAATAATAATAATAATAATAATAATATAATACATAAATCATAATACTTAATAAATAATAATAATAATTAATAATATCTTTTATAATTAATCAATAATAATATAATAATAATATAATAATAATCAATCATAATAATAATCAATAATAATAAAATAATAATCAATAATAATAATAAATTAATAGTAACAATAATAATAATAATATAATAATAATAATAATAATAATAATAATAATTAATCAATAATAATAATAATAATAATAATCAATAAAATAATCGATAATACATAATAATAAATAATTAATAAAACATCATAATAATAATAATACCATAATAATAATATAATATAATCAATAATATAATAACTAATAATAATTAATATAATAATAATTCAATACATAATAATAATAATAATAATCTAATAATAAACCTACAACTACTAATTAATAAAAATATAATAATAATATTAATAATAATACTAATCCATAATAATAATAATAATAATAATAATAAACATACATAAATAATTAATTAATATTAATAATAATAATAACTCTACAATAATACATATAATAATAATAATGATTAATAATAATAAATAATAAAAAAATCATTATTACCATAACATACCACCATATTAACCATCATATTACCATAACACTAATTACAAAATATAATTAAATTAGATAATAGCGATAGCTACCGAGGAAATTTCATTATTGGTACCCATAAAATAACTACAATAGACTTAGTTTCGATAGGCTAAGGAGGCGGATCAACATACAAGATATTTTAGACAGATGGCAGAGACTATTAGGCTCGAACAGACTATCCAATCGTAGACCAGGCAGGCGTGGATACGATAGATAGGATGGAAGGACTAATAGATAGACAGATAGATAAATAGATAGATAGATAGATTAGATACGATAGATAGATAGATAGCATGATAGCATAGCATAGATAGGTACGATAGACTAGAATAGATAGCATAGATAGATAGATAGATTAGATAGATAGATAGATGATAGATAGATAGATAGATAGATACGCATGATAGATAGATAGATAGAATAGGCTAGAGAGAGACGACGAGCGCCATTACTCAATACTAACATATTTACAATTAGTAACATTAGCTTCACATATCAATAGACGACATATAATAATCAATAATAATAATAATAACATAATAATACATAATAATAAATTGTAAACCTAGGTGACTAAACCATACATATTAGACAAGGGTCCATTACAATACAATAATAAATAATAATAATAATAATAATAACAATCAATCAGCTAATACCTCCTAATCAATCAATTAATCTATCAAAAATATCCCTAATAATAATCAATAATAATAATAATAATTAAAATCAATCATAATCAATAACTAATAACCCCCCCCCCTTTAATTAAACTTAATAACCCAACCACGTTATAAAACCGGATAATAATCTATACTTTAACAACGAAAAGTAGTAGCGACTGTAATAATTGCACTATGCGTACCCACTAGCGTACAAAACAATTTTTAAACGGATGGGGAAATATTGCAGCTTATTAAATAAGTCTTATCGGACGTTCCTTGTCCACCTGTAATAGTGCCAATATTGGTCTCAACTAATTTGCTGTCGTTTTTGCTGCTGTCCTCCCATTTCCTTCCATCAATAGCACAGTTTATCTATAAGGCTGCGGATGATCCTTCTTTAACTTACGTTCAGTGCATTCTAAATAACAAATCTTCTTTCTGAGAGGACGTAACGCCAGTTCGCTTACACATACTATGTTCAGTCCGGCCTTCAATCGAGCACAAGCCTTCTGCAAACACCCTGGTTACTTTTAAATTTTCTACATTAATCTCTTACAACCCTCCAAGTGACGTTATCGTGGATTGTTGGCCAGGTGTTTCCAAGCCTGAGGCTCCGAACACTATCATCCGGTTGTATTTTGACTTCTTCAATTTTCGTTCCAACTGGTGTATCGATAACCTGTCTGATCTACACAGTCTCGTCTTCACCTTCTCTCGCAGGCATTATCTCTCACACTTCTAAAACCCCACCAACTTTTTAATGTTTTCCCTTGATGAGCATCTTTCTCTGCATCTTGCTCAACCTATTTCTGGACTTGAAAGCTTGAGATTTCAGATATTGCTTGCATCATCTTCTCGCCGCAGTATTCGAAGCCCTCTCTTGCTTTCCGACTCGTCTACATTTGTTCAACTTTACCATGTTTCAACAATCAGTCAACTCCTTCTTCTACTTCTTTTTCTTCCTATCTTTTCGTTTATTAACTTCTCTTTTAAATTCCATGGCAACAGCAAATTTTCAAAGTCGAACATAATCCATAACATAATAATAATTAATAATTCATCATAATAATATAATAATAATCAAGAATAATAATATAATCAATACCATCAATCCACATAATCAATAATAAACATAATGGCATTCTTCACTCTAAGCACTCTATGATTACTACTTACTGTCCATATTATCACCATATATATATATACTATACTCATCTATATATATATATAGTACTATATCATATACTATACTAAATATACATAAACCTAACTATACCAAACCCCCCTCCACCCCCTCACCTACCTACCCTACCTCACCCCTACCCTATTACTACCCTCACCTACCCCTACCTAGCTATATATATACCTTATATATATACACCTCAATATATATATATATACTACTATATAAAATATACTACTCACCATCTATATAATATATACTATACTATACCTACTACCATATTTACTACTATATATATATATATATAATCACTATCTTATATGTACTATCAATCTACGCTACCTATACTTTCTAAGAATTAAAATTAAGTCCTGATGTTTTTAGACAGGATTGATTATGACAGATTTGCTTCGCCATGGTCACTAGGGCCGGACAGGGTAGCAACCCGGTCCTTTCCTTTGCTTTACCTTTACTCCTGGACCAGACATTGGAATCTTTTGGTAGACCAGCCAGGATTCTTCCTGGAGACTCTGGGAGACACGAGTTCTTGGCGCCTTAATGAGAAGAAGCACTCGCTACAGTCCTGCTCGAACACGCGCGCACAACCTTACCTGAGACGTGTTTACTCGAGGACTGGCCCGTCGAACCATTCGCGCCGCACACCCAATCAGTCTTCTAGAGTGCCTCTGGGTCTCACAAGAGTTTTACGGGCAGGAAGAAGAACGACTGCTTGGACAAACTGACAGACAAGCCCCTTTACTGGGACGTCTGTTAGAGATAGAGATTATTATACTATCCTACTATATACTTACCTAGTACCTACTATACCTCCCTATACCCTCCTCATACCCACCTACTAATCACCCTTATACCTATCACCACCCATCATCCTCAACCCCTACATTCCCATATATATACTCAACTCACCCTATCACCCTACTACTACTCACCCCGATCACCATAACTATACTACCCTACCTCAACTAATATATATACTATACTACTTCATACCTTCTATTATCATTCCCTATACCCCTCTACCCCCCTACCCTCATACTACCTATAACCCCTACCCCCTACCTCATACCCTACTATTACCCCCCCCCACCCTCACTCACCCATATACTCTCATATAACTACCCTACCTCTACCTTCACCTCCCTCCACCCCCTCATACTATATACCTACTATAATATATCACCTATCATCACCCTCACTACCTATCCTTTACCTCCCTACACATACTACTACTATAACCTCACTTTCATCTATACCTCTATACTATACCTA
Organism: Trachelipus rathkii; assembly: GCA_015478945.1. Lineage (NCBI taxonomy): Eukaryota > Metazoa > Arthropoda > Malacostraca > Isopoda > Trachelipodidae > Trachelipus > Trachelipus rathkii. The sequence continues at coordinate 4,381 of JABUQX010041170.1, read as the reverse complement.
CCTACCTATAATACTACCTACCTACATACCTTATATACCCCTCCCTACTTACCTTCACCCCTACCACTACTACTCACTACCTACTACATACCTATATTACTTACTAATAGATATACTATATATTACTAGTACCTACCTCATATCATATACTATATATACTTAATAGACAAAAAACTCAACACATCCACTCTTCCGCAACCCACCCCACCATCTTGGCTCTCCTCATGTTGTTATTTAAATATTTTTATTGATTTAGCAAAAAAATTAAATTTTTTTGAACAGTTCATTTATATATTTATTTAAATTGTTCACTTTTTTCTTTGTCCACGTTTCTCTTCCCTGTCTCTTAGACTAACGATTAAGCATCTTCATTGCACAAGTACTCTAGAGTCAACAGCTCTGTTAACACTCTTGTTAACCTTTACTTTCTCTAAGAGTAAAGAGTCACAAGTTGTTCAACACTCTTGTTTTTCTTGTCAAAAATTTCAGCTAATTAGTTACTATAATTTTCAAAGAAATTAAAATTAAGTTGCATGTTTTAGACAGGTTAATTTTGTTGAAATTTAACCAAAACATCTCAAGGACATCATTTTTTGAAATCTCAACTCCTTTCTTTTTTTTTTCAGACTCAGAAAAGCGTTCGAAGTGACTTGTTTGAGCAGTCAAGTATAAGTCGTTCTAAAAAAAAAAAAAGCTCGTTTAGCTACCTCTTACTATCTTTTAATGGAACATATAAAATAACATCACAAAAGTAATATAATTTGCAAATAAGCGACATACATACTCAACAACACCCTAATAAAACTCCCACCCACCCTAATCAATCACCATACTATATACACATAAGTAATAATAATAATATAATAATAACTAATAATAATAATAATACATAATACATAATATAAATTAATAATTAATAATAATAATAATAATAATAATAATAATAATAATTAGTTTTATCATTGCTCAAATATATTTATTTTTTTTAAATATTTCCAAGATTTAGTAACATTCGCGGTTACCAAATTTTATCTTTTTAATATTGCCTAGTGAAATGTTTGTTATTTTTTTTACCTTTCTTAATACTCTATAAACAACAATTGCCCTTTTATAAAAAGAATTTTCCCTAACACCTTTCTTGAACATAACTAATGGCTTAAAGAGGTTCCATCCATCTCCACATATAAATGAACTACCAAAACTTTTCATCTTCGTTGCAGTTTAACTTTGATTATCTTTCCTTTAAAGACAGCTTAGCTCAATTTTTCTAAGGTCACTCTACAAAATCTTATATGCTATATATCGAATATTTACAAGTAATCACCTTCGGGCGACAAATTAATCTTGTTTGGAGGATGATGAACTAATTTTATTTTTACTTCATATTAATTCTTCAATTCAACGAAGCAAGGTTGCTTTTAATGCCCCAAAATTTCACCTCTTATTTTTCTACTTGGAATTTTTCCACACAACTATATAAAGCATAGCTGAAACCTCAAATATTAAATATTCTTTAAAATAAGTTTGTTGATGTTAGTGCCTAAAAGTCTTCGTTTTTTATATATTTCTGACCCACCCATAACCCCTCCATACCCCTCCTCACTAACTTCAAAATCTTAGCAACTAAAGTAATTAACCCTTCTCCTCCCCTAAATAAATTCTGTATTCTCTCTTTTTTTTCATAATAAAAATGACCGTTTAATTATTAAGCAAGTTTTATAGAGGTTAGGTGTTCTAAAATCATTCTGAATTTCGTTACACCATCCCCCAATTACACAACATACATTTTATCACAGGAGAGTGGTTCCGCACCCCGATGCACATGGCCAGCTCACAGCAACTCACAACACCTATACCCCTACTACCTATACCTATATACCACCCTATATATATATGTATATATATATATATCCACACCCCCTATACTATACTTACTCACACCTACTACTACCTATACTATACTACTTACTCAATATATATACATACTACTACCTACCTCTATGTATAAACCTACTATATATACCCCTACCATATTATATACCTCACCTATACTACCTACTCACCTATCACATACTCCAATATACTATATATACCTATATATATACCCTACTACTATACTATACCCCTCTATCCCCCTATATACTACACTCCCCCTCATATATAATATACATATACATACCTATACTATACCTCATCACACTTACATACCCCCTCATAATACTACCCCTACTACCCTCCCTTACACCCCTCACTTACCTATTTACCCCTAATCATACTAATACCCTTCACATACTACTCACCATATCACATACCTATATCTTCACTCACTCCCATACTATACATACTACTACTTATCCTCACCTATACTAATATATATACCTACTCATACCTATATACCTACTATACTCACTAATACATCACTACCTCTAACTACCTCCCTACTACCCCTATACCTATCATACTATACTATACCTCATCATATCCCTCATACTTTACCCTATATATCTCATAACCCCCCCTAACATCATATAAATACCCACCTACCATATACTACTACTACTACTCACTATATCCTATATATATACCTATACCACCACCCCATATACCCTACCTACACCAACCCCCTAACCACCACAACCATACTATAACCCATACTACTTCATACTACCACCTACTATATACTTAATCTATAGCTATTTAATATACCCCCTATATATATACATACTAAACATCATACTACTACATAATACCTACCCTATACCCTATATATATATATCTATATACTACTACTACATATATCTACTCACCATATCACCCTGATACCCTCACTATATATACACTACTATCATACTAACTCATATATATATAAACTCTACCCTATACTATATAATATAATATATACTCACTTTATAATATATTACCTATTACATAATATATATATAATATATACTATTACTATTTACCTATACCTACTCACTCATACTATCATACTATATACCCTAATACCTCACACCCCTCACCCTTCACCACTACCCTCACCTATATACCCCCTTCACTACACTCACTCCCCCTACACCTATACCATCATACTATATCATATATATTCCCTATTAACAATACTATATACCTATATACCCTACTACTCACTACCTATCATACTTATACATATACTTTATCATATACTATCCTCACTATACTAACACTATACTTTATACTACTACTCATACCTACTCCTATATATCATATACTACTACTATAATATCATACTCCACTTACTCAATTCATCTAAATATCTTACTACTTCTACCCTATATACGACTCACTTATATTAGTACTATATATATATATATACCTTATATATCACTTCCTATATACCCTATACTATACGCCCTCATATTATATATATATATATTATATATATATATATATATATATATATATATATATATAATATCATTAATAGTTCTTTTAACGTCAAGAGTAGATCTTATCGAGGAAACATTATGAATACTAAATAAGGCTGAAAAGAATGGAAAAAAAATTTATATTATGGAATAAATTAAAAATTAAAATGAAATTAAACGGGAAAAAAATGCATTAAAATGTTTTATTTATAAAATCTTTTCTTTGATCTTTTTTATTTATAATATATTTTAGGTTTATATATATAAGCAGCATATTCATTTGTGAGCTGAAACCGGTTGGCACAGGTTTGTACCTGTTTTCACCGGTTTGTACCGGTTTGAACCGGTTTTACCTATTTTTACCCGTATGTACCTGTTTGCACCGGCTTGTCCGGTTTGTACCTATTTGCACCGGTTTGTACATGTTTGCACCGGTTCGCACTGGTACTCGCAAATCGGTAGTTAAAATTTTTTCATTAAAGCTGTCTAGTAATTTACACTTTTGTTTATTTGGCTGAGCATGAAACGAAACCGGCAGCTAACTTTTTTGACTAGGCAGAGAATCGGTTGTTAAAATTTTGGCAGCTCAATACTTCCTTATTCTTTACATTAGAACTTATGATAATTAAACGATATGTATCAAGATAAAATATATGTCAAAGACATATATATATATGTATATATATAATATATATATATATTATATTATATATATATATATATATATATATATATATATATTATATATATATATATATATAATATATATATATATATATATATATACATATTTATATATATATTATATATATAATAATAATATATATATATTATATTATATATATATATATATATATATATTATATATATATATATATATATAAATATATATATAAATATATATACCTATATATTATATATTACTCATATACTATATTATAATATATATATAGTATATCATATATTATATATATATA
>JABUQX010041169.1:37500-51637 GCA_015478945.1 Trachelipus rathkii | reverse complement strand
ACACACACACACACACAACATGAGAGAGGAGAGAGAGAGGAATCCCTTTGAGAGAGAGTGAAAGAGATGGAATGGATGGAATGGAATGAAGGAGAGAGAGAATATATGGTATATATATATATATATATATATATATATATATATAGCATATATATATATATATATATATATATATATATATATATATATATATATATATATATATATATATATATAAACTTCCTCTTATAGGTTAGGTTAGGTCGTGACCTTTTCCCTTTCGGGAGTTACACGGGGTCTACTAGGAAATCGAACTTTAAAATGAGCAACCTCCTGAGCACACAATCTGCTCTTCATAGTGATTTTTACAAAGGTATTTCTGGCATAATTTGCACACCTTTGATACCTTCGGCACCGGTTTGACCTTTGCTTTTTGGCATTTGCTGCAGCCTCGTCTCACTACATTCCCCTGAGGCACCCCCTACTGTGGTTGTGGTGGTGGTGGTGGTGGTGGTGGTGGTGGTGGTGGTGGTGGTGGTGGTGGTGGTGGTGGTCGAGGATCAGGGAAACATTTGGTAATTGAATCCTTGATTTCCAAACTGAGCCCGGGGTTAGTTTGGTACCGTCGGTATGCTTGTGGGCTTATCAGTTCCATGGTTAGCGTCTTATAAACTGCATGCTTTCTTTTTTTCAACGCCTGTAAGGTTGCGGCATCTTTTTTACTGTACAGTATGAAACTGTTCAAGGCGCAAATATCAATGATGAAGAAAAACCAGGACAAGCTCCAGCGCAGTGTAGGTCTTTTACAAGAAAATCATCTGACCATTTGGTCATCCAAGTCAACCGCCCCCATTGTCAAATTATAAAATTCGATGACCTTTGGCTTTGCCTTGGAATTTGGTCTCCCTTTATATGTGTGTCTGAGATTTCGAATGTTGTGTGCATCGTTGATAACATCATGACATTTTTGGGAGGCTTTAGTTTAGCAACATACGACGCAATCATTATTGGCACATTGGCCCCTGCTGTTGGCCTCTTTGACATGGCAAATTTGGTTGAAAATAACTACCGGCTTCTCACTTCCTTTAGGTCTTCGGGTAAGTGCTTTCTTGCGCTATTTATGGTGCCAACCATTGTAAGCCCTTGGTTATAAAATTGGATTGCCAAGGGGACCAAGATGTAATACCGGTCTGTCGTTACATTTCTGTTTATGTGGTAGTAGGGTCTTGTCAGGTGCAAGACAATCTCCTCAGAATTTTTAGATGGTGTGTCACCTACTTTACCACCATAGGGCAACAATTGAAGGATAAGGCCGGTATCGCAGTCCGAAAACATTCTAAGGAGCAGGCCATATTTACCGGGTTTTGATTTTATATACACCCTAAAGGATGCATTGCCACTAAATAAGCATAGCATTTCGTCTATGCATAAGTATGAACCCGGTGTGTAATTTTCTTTCAGAATGTTGTTTAGCATGTCAAACACCTCCCTCAGTGGTTCTAATTTGTCGGAATTCGCTTACCCTGCTCTTTCTCCTTCTTTTCTCTCTTTCCTATCATCAAAGCGAAGTAATGTCAACATCGCTCTGAATCTCATCAAAGACATTCCCGCCCTATATATACTCTCTCCCGACGTTTCACTCCACAGGCTTTCCAAATCCTGTTTCGTGTCAGAGTAAACCCCCATCGCTATCAAAATCCCAAAGAAAGACCGTAATTCAATGAAGTCTGTAGGCCGATACAACTGCTTATCCCTTACATCATGTTCTTCAATGAATTCTTGAGCAAATTTATTTGTCTTTTCGATTATATGCTCTACAATATTGCTTTGCATATAAGCGTCAAAACATTGTATGATGGTCGTCGCATCTGCCGCTTTACAGTTGAGCTTTGATGGTTATGTAACAATGTTTCTGGCTCTTGTCTTTGCCGATGGTATTTCCAGGATCGACCACAAGTGCCCAGTTTTTTGCTCTCAAACAATTTTCATCACCATCATCAGGGGCGTCGTCAGACGGTTCAAGGTCTTCTTCCTCGCTCTCTTCCTCACTTTCATCTTCCTGTGGCAGTCTATATATACGGTCCTATAAAAACGGTCATGTACGTAAACCATGTGCGTGGCTGCGCCACGCACATGGGTTAGCAGCTAATAAGCGATGACGGGCGTAGCTGGAGAACAAAGGGGGGTAGGGGCAAAAACGGGCGTGGATTTACATCAGCATGTGCTTACACACAAACACATGCACTCACGTACGTGACGAATGAATAGAAATATAGGACCCCTGGGGGAACAGCCCCCCAGGGTTAAACGCCAGACATGAAAAGTATATAGAAAAATAGCTCCCACCAGGGAGGGTCAGAAAAATTACTCAGGGAAGACCTTGAGGGCAGGGACACTGCCCTCGGCCATTGCTCTATTCCCATGGTGACTACTACAACACAACTACTACGGACTAACACACACAATTAACACACACACAATAATAATAATAATAATAATAAATAAATAATAATAATAATAATAATAAATAAATAATAATAATAATAATAATAATAATAATAATAATAATAATAATAATAATAATAATAATAATAATAATAATAATAATAATAATAATAATAATAATAATAATAAATAATAATAATAACCAATAATAATGAATAAATAATAATAATAACACACAATAATAATAATAATAATAATAATAATAATAATAATAATAATAATAATAATAATAATAATAATAATAATAATAATAAAAATAATAATAATAATAATAATAATATTGAAAATAAAAATAATTAGTTATGATATGCATTAACGGAAGGGCCGTGTGCTTAAATACATTCAACGCTTTAGTCAATGTCGTAAATACATTTCAACTCTGAGCGATGTTGCGAATGCGCATGCGATTGATTATGTGAATGGGACTGCGGGTGCGGATAAAACTGTCGTAGGCAATGAAAATACAACGCAAGTTAATCATTTATTCATTAATATATATATATAAATATATATATATATATATATATATATATATATATATATATATATATATATATATATATATATATATATATAGTGATATAGTATATATATATATATATATATATATATATATATATATATTAGAGCACCGGCATGTTCTCTGATATATCTTGACATTTAATGAATAAATGATTAACTTGCGTTGTATTTTCATTGACTTACACCTCTTTTAGACAACATCTTACAGACATCATAATCCCTTATATCCCTATGTGTGGCGGAGAAAGAATTGCTCAAATCGTATGTCCTGCGTGTCGTAGAAGGCGACTAAAGGGACAATGGTAGTTGGGTTGGCTGTCCACTACCACTTTTCTTTTGCCAGGAATGCTAATGCTAATTGAAACGTTCACTGTATACTCTCATCATTTAAATATCTCCGTATTTTTCATGACCCAAAACATTTTTCATCAGAATAAGTATATGAGAGATGTATCTTTAAATACCCAATACCTGGTGCTATTCGGTCAGAGAAGAGGTATGAGGCAAGCCAATGTGCTAGCTACGCAAATGTTTCCTACAAAGAAAAAAAAGAGTTCATGAAAAAATATAAGGAGGTCACATCTAAGTCATATGGTTATTTAGTTTGTGAACTACATCCCCAAAACACGTATAGAGTTCTGCTCCGCACAAATATCTTACCCGCTGGAATAGAAACTGTATACATACCTGAATAATAAGTAATCTATTTATAGGATATTTACCTCTTATGAAGAAATTTAAAAAACTGAAACCTAATGATAAGTACAAACTAATCATTGAAGTCGAGAAATTTATACAATGTGTATGTAAAGTCTGTCTAAATCTTATAAAAGGTAACGTTCCGTTAAAAAAAGTCTCAGAAGGTGAAGTACGTTGTTATTGAAACACCATTAAAAAGCTCTCCCGTAACATAAAAAATCTTAAAAAGAAAAAGAAGTTGCTTCAAAAAGGAGGGTGTGTGTTCCTGCCATTACTCTTTTCAGCCATTGCGGTTAAAAACCGGAGAACACTAAATAACTAACAAATATGAAGAAGGTTGCTGTATTGTCATATAATGAGTACGAGAAAATAAAATATAACACATTACTCCAACAAATACTACAACAACACATCCAACAACCCCACCCCTTCCACTCTCTGCAACTACAACAGCACCATCAGTATCCCCAACTCCACCCCCCCACAGATACAACCCTTACAACCGACAGATCCGCATCAGGAGCATCTTCTACAACAGAATGTTGATCATTCGTATCAACAGTTACAATATCAGCTTCATAGTTTATATGATCCTAAAGTTGAACAGATAAACAATTGCGAGAAAAAATTGTTTCGAATATTAAATTCAGACATCGACATTCATAAAAAAGTATCTTATATCAAGAAGCATTTAAAAATTAATAGATCTTAAAGACTTACATCAACATGAAATATTAAGTAAGTCAAACCTAGATGGTTCACTCTAGTATCGGAAGTTAAGGACGAAGTGAAAAACGAAGATAGTTTTGAAAATATACAGAAAGAAAGTTTACCAGTAAGAGGTAAAAAATCAGGTATAACTTTATATAATATTTTAAAGGAACATATTTCATGGAACGAACTCGGTCAAATCATTATCGAAGAAAAAATTGTCGATGGATCGAATATTGTGAATCTAATATCCGATCTCTCACGCGATTGGAAAAAGGATCCTGTAACTGGTTGAAACAATAGCAAGTAAGAACTCCAGACTATTAATTTCCCCCGAACTTTAATCTTAAATAAACAAAGATTAGCTAATTTGGATAATTTACCATTATCTCTTAGGCCCGATGCAAGTCCAACAGGCGCTTCTTTTGCTTCAGATAGATTTAAGCGAGTAAACAAAGGAAGAATAAGAAAAAATTTACATTAAACCAAACGGGATTAATTCATAATTATTCATTATTATGTTACGTTCATATGTATATTTGTAATATTTGTAATTAAATAAATAAAATATGCCCTATAACCTTTATGGCTTTATATCCCCTTTTAGTATATATATATATATATATATATATATATAGCAGAGAGTATATATATATATATATATATATATATATATATAGTATATATAGAGTATATATATATAGGTATATATAGAGAGAGAGAAGGAGAGAGGAGAGAGAGATATATATATATATATATATATATATATATATATATATATATATATATATATATATATATATATATATATATATATATAGTGTAACACCAGAATACTTGCAAAGTTTTATTGACTACTTAAGAACGGCAGGCCCCCACTGGTGTACATTACATGGACCCTGATATTTGAATCCTTAATTATTAAACTGTAATAACCAAGAATCCAAATAGCAACTATCACAGGAAACTTTATTTTACGCCACCCTGGGGCAGCAATACCTTGACCGTCATGGGCGTAGGCAGGGGGTAGAGGGGCACTTGCATCCCTTAAATCTTGGCAATTAAAAATTATGAACCTTATATGTTTGCCAGACGAAGTTTTTAAGGGTTTAGTAGTAGAAAAACTGAAAAAATACATCAATTGATAGATAATGAAGTAGTAATTGTTAATTACTAATTTATTATATTATTTTTTCTAAAGTTTTAATTGTTTTTGTTTTCATATTGGCTTAAAGTCAACTAGCTTTGTGCTTTTATACAGCTGGATTCTTCTGACATTATTCTCCACTAAAACTTTCACTATGTCGATAGCAATTGGCGGCTGCCAAAGCTGTTAAATCAATCACGGAAGGAGCTCCCATTGATATTCAGATGCAGACAACGCATTAAAAAAAATTGCAGAATATAAAAGAAATATTACATCAATTTTGAAGACCATAATTTTATATATATATATATATATATATATATATATATATATATATATATATATATATATATATATATATATATATATATATATATATATATTATATATCTATATATACATAACAATATATATATAAATATATATATATATATATATAGTATATATATATATATATATATAGTATATAATATATATATATATATATATAAAAATATATATATATATATATATATACATAAATTTTGAAACATATATATATATATATATATATATATATATATCACTCAACCTTTGAAATCCTGCCTACGCCCATGTTGACCGTAAAGATAAACCTGGATCTGAAGGACCCTTAAAATACTACGCAAAAAATGCTGACACCAAATCTTCTCTGCAAAGCAAGACTACCGCAATGCGAAGGGTTCAATCAGAATTGATAACACATGATATAAACAAATTATTTATTAAAAAATAAGAAAATATTAATCAATCCAACACAAATAAATAAATGAATACGCCTGATTTTATGAACCTGATTTTATAATATATGTGACTATATTATAAAAAGAAGAACATAGTAAAAGATACATAAAAAATTATATCAAAATATATTAATAATGAATCAAAATAAATATAGCAAAAGAAATACCTTAACAGTAATTTAATTGATTAAAAAAAATACTAAACTAGGAACATATGTTATATTTCCGACGATATAATAAATTATCAAATATTATACCGAAGAAACTTATAACATAGGATAAACATAAAGATGGCAATCAAAAGTTAATGTTAAGATAAATAGAGCTATACTAGGTCTAATCCTAATACTCCAATCAGGTAATATAAATAAATAAATTAACCGACTGAAATTATTAGGAAAAGATATAACAAAAAAATTATTTAATGAATGCTTTAAAATGTTAAAAGAATTTACTTTAAAACTAAAAAAAAATTCTAAGTTCAAACTTTAACTTTACTTTAAGATTTTAAATGAGAAAAATCAAATGCTTTGAGAAAATACAAAATTTGAAGTTTTACACTTACTGTTACATCAAAGACATATGATCTCAGCGTTTGAACAGCCTTTTTCACAAAATAACCACAAAACGAACATTTTAAACACTTTTAAACACAATGAAAAATATTAAACGCTAAAATACACAATAGTAAACATTTCGAAACATATTAAACACAAAGAAATATATTGTTATTAAATAGAAAGAATTTAACACAATATTGCAAACAGACTATATCACAGGTGAGCCATAACTATTACAGCAGACAAATTTTCAATATCATCGTAATTTTCCAGACAAAAAAGATGATATGCCAAACGTAAGCAGGAACACAAGTTGCATCTATCAAAATATTGGATAAAAATCAACCTGAAATGATTTACATTAAGTTTTATATAAAGCAAGAATATCATTGAAACATTTTAAACCAATCAAATACAAATCAGATACAGGAGGATACATAAATTTATATATTCGTTCCATATTCAGTAAGATTCTCATACCTTCCTAAACTCAACGAAAGAGTAGAGTTTAATTAGCAACACATTACTGTTATAAATAAAAAAAATATACACAAACACAAGGATTCCTTAAAAGAAATATATTTTATACAAACTCAACTTCACACCTTTTAATTATTAAAGCTTTTCATTTTTTTTCTACAGTTGTCGCAACCACTCACGGGCAGAATCCTATTCAGGGAGGGGGTGTTGCATGAAAAAAATTCATCCGCTAGCGCAAATTACGCAGATGAGCACAGACGCAGGCTTTAAAGTGAGGGAGATTAAATTCAGCAGGAAACACAGAAGATGGAAGAGAATTCCACAGAACAGATGTGGCAGGAAAGAAGGAAGCACCGCAGCGAACTAGCCTAGAGTTACCAATATCTACACAAAACAGTGGGCAGACACAGCACCCCTTGTGCTACGAGGGCGACGTAAAGGTGGTGGTACGCGAGTGGTAAGTTCCCTCGAACACCTGCGGCTGCGTTACCTATAGAAAAGAGATAAAGTACCAACATCGCGATGCAAAGTGAACTGGAAAGTACAAAAGAGTTTATAAGCCTTTTGGCTTTTGACTCGACCCTGTCCAAAAGCCGAGTGAAACCAGAGCCCCCCCCAGATATGAGAACAGTACTCCATACAAGGGCGGATGAGACCCTTGTATAGCTGGAGTAACTGAGAAGAGGAAAAAAATCTCGCAGTCTAAACAGAACTCCCAGTTTCTTTGAGGCCGCCCTAGCAACCGTTGTGATGTGAGGTTTCCAAGACATTTTTTTGTTTATGTTAAGGCTGTTATGTTAAGGATGTTTATATTGTCAACAGGAGAGACGAGAGAACCGTCGAAAGATATAGGAAAGTTAGAAGGTGTTTTAGAGAAGGAGATTTGTAGAAGTTGAGTTTTTAAAGAATTGAATTTCACAAGGTTGAGACGACCCTAATCGGAAATTCTATCCAGATCAGCGAGAATAGAATCGGAAAGATTAGGACGAGAGGCAATTCTAGAAGTAAAAGAAGGAGCAGAATTGAAATGAGTGTAAGAGTGAAGGGTCGAGTCATCGGAATATGAGTGGATAGAGAAGGTGAGGTGAGAAAGATCATTAATGAAAAGTAAGAATAAAGTAGGAGATAAGACCGAACCCTGAGGAACACCACTATTGACAGAAAAAGAAGAAGAAGAAGTCGCTCCATCAACCACAGCTGATATTGAGCGACTTGAAAGAACGCTAGACATAAGTAAGCAAAGAGAAGGAGGAAACCCAAAGGAGGGGAGCTTGGAGAGCAGTGACGCGTGCTATACCCGGTCAAATGCTTTGAATATGTCAAGCGCCACCACGCAAGTCTCCCCGTAGTTCTTAAGAGCGGAAAACCATAAATCGGTTAAATGGGAAAGTATATTGCCAGTAGACCTTGAACACCGAAAGCCGTACTGGCGATCGGAAAGAAGAGAATGAGATTCCAGATGGTCTAAGAAGTAAGAGTTAAGAAGTGTTTCAAAGATCTTAGAAAGAATACAAGTGAGAGCTATAGGGCGATAGTTAGAAGGATCAGAGCGGCTTCCTTTTTTCGGAATAGGTTGGAACATGTGCGTGCTTCCAACACTGAGGGAAAGTATTAGTATTGAGACATAGAGAATATAGTTGAACGAGGGCGGGGTCAGCACGTAAGCACATTCCCTCAAAACTCGGGGAGGAATGCCATCCGGGCCAATTGCCTCCCTGACGTTTGAGTAGATCCTGTGAGCCTATGTACCCGATCAAATGTAATCACAGGCAAAGACATAGGACACCTGAGAGGAGAAGGAGGAGTAGGAGGAATGCCAGAAATGTCCAGGGTTGAGTTAGAGGAAAATAGGAGGCCGAAGATGTTGGCGTTTTCAGTTAAGAGTTAGCAACAGAGCCATCAGATCGAATAAGAGAAGGAAAGACAGATTTACAGAAGTTGTTAGAGATGTTTTTGGCAAGAGGCCAGAAAGATTTGTCAGTAGGAGAACCATGGAGGTTAGCTCACTTTCGTTTGATGAAAGCCCGCTTTGCTCGTCGAAGAGTATCCCTGCAACGATTTCTAGCCGAATGAAAATTAGCGAGAGTGATAGGAGAACGAGAATTTTTCTCCACGCTGTCTCTAGCCTGAATGACCAGAGAACAAGCACGATCGAACCATGAATTATGAGGAGAGAAAGATTTAGTCGAAGAAGGAATGAACCTGCCCATCCCGTCAACGATTACAGCTCCCACCTTAGTGGCAGAAGCCAAATCGTCATCAGAGTCAAAGCAGTCATTCCAATTATAGTTAGCGTAGAAGCGACGCAAGGCCCCCCAATCAGCCCTATCAAAGTGCCAGAAAAAAAAAAGCATAGGAATTGTTCACACCATGTTAAAAAAGTATTGAAATTAAAGGATATAAGGTTGTGGTCAGATTTACCAATAGGAGCGAAAATTGAGTATTAATAGAGAGAAGGACTAGTAGTGAAACATAGGTCGTGTGCTCAATAATTGGTTGGGACGATCCGGAATGTGTGTAGGGCCATTAATTAGTTGCTCTAGATCGTTGAGAATGCTTAATGATTCGGACTCCTCCCCACCTAAATCAGTATGAGAGGACGCCAACCACTCAGTGTTGTGTACATTGAAATCCCCTAAATAGGCGACCTCAGTATTTGGATGAGAAGATATAACAGTCTTGTGAGAAGTAGTAAGATATTCAAAAAAAGAGTGAAAATCTGTTTAGGTGAACAGTAGCATAAGCACAAGATTATTGTAGTAGAAGGAAGAAAGATTTCGAGCCACAGAACATCGAAGTTAGGAGATTCGAGATTCAGGAGACGTGTTACAGGAGTATTAATGTTTACATAGGCACACACTCCACCCTTCAGGCGGAAATTATGAAATAAGTTATAGTTGGATACATTAAATGAGTTAGGGGATGAATTCTTAGCCATCTGAGTCTCAGACAAGAGCAAAAGATTAGGGTTACAGTAAGAGAAGTGATATTTCACAGAGGCAAAGTTAGAGTTTAAGCCCTGGATGTTGGTAAAGTTAATGTAAAGCCCGCGCCTACGCTAATCTGCCATCTTTCACACACACACACACACACTCGACACACACACACAAAAAAAGAACAATAGACAAAAACTGACCAAAACAAAAGGAGAAATCGGGACAAAAAATGAACACACACTAAATACTAACTTTTAAAACGCCAAACGCAGACCTTGCCGAAACGAATAAATGATTAATTACCGAGATATAATTTAATAAAATTTTCAATTAAAACAAATTATGATTTGATAAAACACACATACACTTTCACTAAACACAGCACAACATAATAACAACGATAAATAAAATAAAGATAAACTTTCAACAAGGAGCACTTTCAAACACGTCTACCCTCCACAAGATTAAAACAATAAAAAATCTTTGCTTCAAAATACATATAATAATCACCTTTATAAACTTACAATTTATTTTAACATAAATTTACAAATCTGAAATATTTTCATATAATAATAATAATAATAATAATAATAATAATAATAATAATAATAATAATAATAATAATAATAATAATAATAATAATAATAATAATAATAATAATAATAATAATAATAATAATAATAATAATAATAATAATAATAACAATTATAATAATAACAATATTACACTATAACAATAACAATAATAATAACAATAATACACACACAATAATAATAATAATAACAATAATAATATGAATACACACACAATAATAATAATAACAAGTCACAGCACTGCTATAACCTAAATAATCAAAAATAATGTTTATCATTATTTAAATGTAGTATTAGAAACGCAAAATTAAATAAATTAACAATGATATACTATTCGTACCTATTATTGTTACATATAGTAAAGGAAGAAAGAAAGAAAGAGTATATATATATAAAGAGAGAGAGAGCGGGAGAGATATATATATATATATATATATATATATATATATATATATATATATATATATATATATATATATATATATATATATAAGCTTTTGCATATATACATTCTTTGCGGGGAGGTTTCACCAAAAAATGTCCAATGAGAGGATAAGAGTAAACAAGGGAAAATTGACTTTGACTTCTTCAGTCAGAATGAGCATGTTTTGGCGTTACATCTTACCTTCCCCTTTAAGTAATTTACATAAGAAAATTGCTTACATTACATTCTCATTATTAATGAAGATGAGAATGTCATTCTAACCAATACTCTTTATTTTCCCATCGGCCATTGACCTACTGAGGTAATCAGCATTGACGTTGTTTTTCCCATGAATGTGTGGAAGGAGAAACCTGAATCTTTGAAGGTACAGAGCCCATCGCATAATCCTGGGACTCTTATACTTGCGTCGTGAATTTCATCTAAAATCCTTCTCATGGCTCTAACCAAAGTAGCGCCGTCGTTGACCATTCCAAAGGGTAACTTCACGTAATAGTATTAACCATCTTGCGTCGAGAAACCGGTTTTGTAAGCATCTTCTGGCTTGATTGGAATCTGCCAGTAACCTTTTGAAAGATCAACCTTCGAGAAGTATTTGTCGGTAGCAAACTTTGTAAACAAAGTTTGGGTAGTCATCATCGGTTCTGGATCAAAGATAGTCGTCTTATTTAGTGCACGGTAATAAGAACACACTCGTTTCGTGCCGTCTTTCTTCTGCACTACCACCACTGGCGCTGCATAAAGTGAGGTGGACTTCACTATCACCCCCATCTTAAACATTTTATTAATTTCCTTTCTTAGTTCTGACCGAGTGGTATAAGGTAGGATATAGGGTTTTATCCGAATAGGATTATCATGTATAAGGTCGATTACGTGCTGATCGTTGAGCGTTGTTCCCGGTATATCAGTAAAAACATCTCTGCGAGGTTCTAAAGCATCCATCAATTCCTCCTTCATCTTCTCAGAAATTTCCCCACTGATTTTGACGTCTTTTAAACTTTCACTCCTCCTCATAGTAGTATTTACGACCGAAACAGAAATATTCTCGTCATCTTCATCCTCGAGAAGAATTGCTGACGCTCCAACTTCTTGATCCATGTTACCTTCTTTTCTTATATTGCTCTTTTCCCTCGAGATGTACTTTTTAAGTAAATTGGTGTGGTATGCCTTCATCACATCATCAATCTTGATTTTACAATCATCTTTCCTATAAGGAATAATAACTTCATTCTGTCTGCACCATTTCAACAACGTTACGTTGTAGGCATCTCTTAACAGATTTCTTCTATACTTTCTGAGTATTCTTGAAACATTTCTTTCAATGTCGATCTTCACGATCTTTTTAAACAGCAATCTGTTTATAACGAGAAACTTCCCTTCATTCCTTTCAATAGGTTTCCGAATGCTAGCAATAGTGGGATCATTTTCCTGTTTCTCCTCAAAATTTTCTTTATCTCTTACGAGATTGTTTATCTGATCATTGTCTGGATCAGACATCTCACCTAGAGCTATAACGTTCGAAATCACTTCACCAAGGTGGATCCCTTCTGGATTATCCAAATCTTTCTTTTCGAATGAGTCTTCGTCGGCATTCTTTAATACAAAATACTGGTTGTCTTCTTCATGAGCTTCTACAGGAGATTCCTTCTTCTGTGAGACTTCAATATCACTTTCTTCTCCAGATGTTTCCTTTTAGCTTCTACTGCCTCTTCTGTGTGCAGATCGATCTCAGGTATATCCTGGTGAGTGCTCGGCATTACGCAGACACTCTCTCCCGCCTTATCGATGTCTGGGGATCCTAACTCCTTCTGAGTTATAATTGCTTGCTTTGCGCGAAGATTCTGGTTCTGTAACCCATCCCAACAAACATCAGGCTTTTCAGGAGGTAAAACTCCATCAATATTACCCAAAATCAAATCGTAAACTATATCAAGCATTACTACAGCCTTCGTTCTTCCTGTGCAGTATGGAGTATCCAAATCTACAATTGCGAGTGAAACTCTCTTCACGGTGTTATCCAATAGCCTCATATTTGTATACTCTCCAGTATATAGCTCTTCAAGAACATATTTCTGTCTTAACACAGTTCCGTTACAACTGGTATCTCTCAAACAACGGACGTGGAACCCATTTGCAGAGTGAAACTCTCTTCACGGTGTTATCCAATAGCCTCATATTTGTATACTCTCCAGTATATAGCTCTTCAAGAACATATTTCTGTCTTAACACAGTTCCGTTACAACTGGTATCTCTCAAACAACGGACGTGGAACCCATTTGCAAAGCCATCAACGACAGTCAAATGATGGGGGTTGTCATCCTCGCCACCCACCATACAGACTTCTACTGTCTTGGCCACTTCTTCAATCGGAGATGCACCATTATCTCTTTCCGTAGTAATGTCTGCTGCAGCCACAGTAGTTCTTGAATCGTATTTTTGCCGTCCATAATGAGTATTAAAACTCCTATCGCTATTATTATTATTATTATTAAACGACACTGTACAGTTCTTTGCAAGGTGCCCGCGTTTATTGCATCTGTAGCAGGTAAAAGAATCCTGCTCAGATTGGGTTTTGCTAAAATCTTTCTTTCCAGTGTTGCTTTGAGCAACATTCGCTGACTCGATCGTTTTGTTGGCATATGTACTGCTATACGTTGGTCTTTTATCATTATACTTGTTTCCATTATTTTGGCTGTTTTATAATTATTCGTATGACTGTTTCGAGGTGCTAAGTTTGTCCTATGCGCGTATAAGAAATTTTCAGAACTTATAACAATGTCTTCCATGACCATGTTGTTTCTT
>JABUQX010041169.1:25000-35000 GCA_015478945.1 Trachelipus rathkii | reverse complement strand
TCCATCGCAGTGTAGGTCTTTTACAAGAAAATCTTCTGACCATTTGGTCATCCAAGTCAACCGCCCCCATTGTCAAATTATAAAATTCGATGACCTTTGGCCTTGCCTTGGAATTTGGTCTCCCTTTATATGTGTCTGAGATTTCGAATGTTGTGTGCATCGTTGATAACATCATGACATTTTTGGGAGGCTTTAGTTTAGCAACACACGACGCAATCATTATTGGCACATTGGCCCTTTCTGTTGGCCTCTTTGACATGGCAAATTTGATTGAAAATAAATGCTGGCCTCTCACTTCCTTTAGGTCTTCGGGTAAGTGCTTTCTTGCGCTATTGATGGTGCCCACCAGGGTAAGCCCTTGGTTATAAAGTTGGATTGCCAAGGGAACCGAGGTGTAATACCGGTCTGTCGTTACATTTCTATTTGTGTGGTAGTAGGGTCTTGTCAGGTGCAAGACAATCTCCTCAGAATTTTTAGATGGTGTGTCACCTACTTTACCACCATAGGGCAACAATTGAAGGATAAGGCCGGTATCGCAGTCCGAAAACATTCTAAGGAGCAGGCCATATTTACCGGGTTTTGATTTTATATACACCCTAAAGGATGCATTGTCCCTAAATAAGCATAGCATTTCCTCTATGCATAAGTATGAACCCGGTGTGTAATTTTCTTTTAGAATGTTGTTTAGCATGTCAAACACCTCCCTCAGTGGTTCTAATTTGTCGGGATTCGCTTACCCTGCTCTTTCTCTTTCTTTTCTCTCTTTCCTATTCCTATCATCAAAGCGAAGTAATGTCAACATCGCTCTGAATCTCCTCAAAGACATTCCCGCCCTATATATACTCTTTCCCGACGTTTCACTCCACAGGCTTTCCAAATCCTGTTTCGTGTCAGAGTAAACCCCCATCGCTATCAAAATCCCAAAGAAAGACCGTAATTCAATGAAGTCTGTAGGCCGATACAACTGCTTATCCCTTACATCATGTTCTTCAATGAATTCTTGAGCAAATTTATTTGTTTTTTCGATTATATGCTCTACAATATTGCTTTGCATATAAGCGTCAAAACATTGTATGATGGTCGTCGCATCTGCCGCTTTACAGTTGAACTTTGATGGTTGTGTAACAATGTTTCTGGCTCTTGTCCTTGCCGATGGTATTTCAAGGGTCGACCACAAGTGCCCAGTTTTTGCTCTCAAACAATTTTCATCACCATCATCAGGGGCGTCGTCAGACGGTTCAAGGTCTTCTTCCTCGCTCTCTTCCTCACTTTCATCTTCCTGTGGCAGTCTATATATACGGTCCTCATCATCATCATCATCCCACTCTGATAAGGTGCGCCACGCACATGGGTTAGCAGCTAATAAGCGATGACGGGCGTAGCTGGAGAACAAAGGGGGGTAGGGGCAAAAACGGGCGTGGATTTACATCAGCATGTGCTTACACACAAACACATGCACTCACGTACGTGACGAATGAATAGGGTTATAGGACCCTGGGGGGAACAGCCTCAGGGTTAAACTACAGACATGTATAGTATATACGAAATATCATACTGGATAGATTCGTTTTTATTAGATACATATCCCGCAACACTACTACTACAACTACTACAATTACTACTACTGCTACTACTACTACTACTACTACTACTGTGACTACTACTACTACTACTACTACTACTACTACTACTACTAATAATAATAATAATAACAATAATAATAATAATAATAATAATAATAATAATAACATTAATAATAATAATAATAATATTAATAATAATAATAATAATAATAATAATAATAATAATAATAAATAATAATAATAATACACAAATTTATATAAACGCACATCACAAATGTGTATAACTTTAGGAAATAAAATAATAATAATAATAATAATAATAATAATAATAATAATAATAATAATAATAATAATAATAATAATAATAATAATAATAATAATAATAATAATAATAATAATAATAATAATAAAATAATAATAATAATAATAATATTGAATCAAATATTGACCGTAAAAAAATGTGCAGTAGAATTGCCGTGTGCTTAAATACATTCAACGCTTTAGTCAATGTCGTAAATACATTTCAACTCTGAGCGATGTTGCGAATGCGCATGCGATTGATTATGTGAATGGGACTGCGGGTGCGGATAAAACTGTCGTAGGCAATGAAAATACAACGCAAGTTAATCATTTATTCATTAAATGTCAATATATATCAGAGAACATGCCGGTGTTCTAATATATATAAGAACAGCAAGCATATATATATATATATATATATATATATATATATATATATATATATATATATATATATATATATATATATATATATATATTAGAGCACCGGCATGTTCTCTGATATATCTTACAGATACCACCTATTATCCACAAACAATATACATATACTTATATCCACACCTCTTTTAGACAACATCTTACAGACATCATAATCCCTTATATCCCTATGTGTGGCGGAGAAAGAATTGCTCAAATCGTATGTCCTGCGTGTCGTAGAAGGCGACTAAAGGGACAATGGTAGTTGGGTTGGCTGTCCACTACCACTTTTCTTTTGCCAGAAATGCTAATGCTAATTGAAACGTTCACTGTATACTCTCATCATTTAAATATCTCCGTATTTTTCATGACCCAAAACATTTTTCATCAGAATAAGTATATGAGAGATGTATCTTCAAATACCCAATACCTGGTGCTATTCGGTCAGAGAAGAGGTATGAGGCAAGCCAATGTGCTAGCTACGCAAATGTTTCCTACAAAGAAAAAAAAGAGTTCATGAAAGTATATAAGGAGGTCACATCTAAGTCATATGGTTATTTAGTTTGTGAACTACATCCCCAAAACACGTATAGAGTTCTGCTCCGCACAAATATCTTACCCGCTGGAATAGAAACTGTATACATACCTGAATAATGAGTAATCTATTTATAGGATATTTACCTCTTTTGAAGAAATTTTAAAAACTGAAACCTAATGATAAGTACAAACTAATCATTGAAGTCGAGAAATTTATACAATGTGTATGTAAAGTCTGTCTAAATCTTATAAAAGGTAACGTTCCGTTAAAAAAAGTCTCAGAAGGTGAAGTACGTTGTTATTGAAACACCATTAAAAAGCTCTCCCGTAACATAAAAAATCTTAAAAAGAAAAAGAAGTTGCTTCAAAAAGGAGGGTGTGTGTTCCTGCCATTACTCTTTTCAGCCATTGCGGTTAAAAACCGGAGAACACTAAATAACTAACAAATATGAAGAAGGTTGCTGTATTGTCATATAATGAGTACGAGAAAATAAAATATAACACATTACTCCAACAAATACTACAACAACACATCCAACAACCCCACCCCTTCCACTCTCTGCAACTACAACAGCACCATCAGTATCCCCAACTCCACCACCCCCCACAGATACAACCCTTACAACCGACAGATCCGCATCAGGAGCATCTTCTACAACAGAATGTTGATCATTCGTATCAACAGTTACAATATCAGCTTCATAGTTTATATGATCCTAAAGTTGAACAGATAAACAATTGCGAGAAAAAATTGTTTCGAATATTAAATTCAGACATCGACATTCATAAAAAAGTATCTTATATCAAGAAGCATTTAAAAATTAATAGATCTTAAAGACTTACATCAACATGAAATATTAAGTAAGTCAAACCTTGATGGTTCACTCTAGTATCGGAAGTTAAGGACGAAGTGAAAAACGAAGATAGTTTTGAAAATATACAGAAAGAAAGTTTACCAGTAAGAGGTAAAAAATCAGGTATAACTTTATATAATATTTTAAAGGAACATATTTCATGGAACGAACTCGGTCAAATCATTATCGAAGAAAAAATTGTCGATGGATCGAATATTGTGAATCTAATATCCGATCTCTCACGCGATTGGAAAAAGGATCCTGTAACTGGTTGAAACAATAGCAAGTAAGAACTCCAGACTATTAATTTCCCCCGAACTTTAATCTTAAATAAACAAAGATTAGCTAATTTGGATAATTTACCATTATCTCTTAGGCCCGATGCAAGTCCAACAGGCGCTTCTTTTGCTTCAGATAGATTTAAGCGAGTAAACAAAGGAAGAATAAGAAAAAACTTACATTAAACCAAACGGGATTAATTCATAATTATTCATTATTATGTTACGTTCATATGTATATTTGTAATATTTGTAATTAAATAAATAAAATATGCTTCTTGTTTTTGAATATATATATATATACAATATATTATATATAATATATATATATATATATATAATATATATATCATATAGTAATATTATATATATATTATATATATTATATATATATATATATTATATATATATATATAATATATATTTATTATATATATATATTATATATATATATATTTATTTATATATATTATATATATATACGCAAAAAGTTGGTCAGTAGCCAACATGGAGGCGAAGGAGGTAGTTGATAAGTATTACTTTCATCTGAGGGAAGGCAATAGTTTTTGGGGTTTTCATCTAGGTTTGGGCTTTAAGGTATCTAATTTGAGAAAAAGATTTAAAGCATATTGGAGGGTGAGAGGGCATTATCTCATAACCTGTTAAGAAAAAATTCCTACACGGAAAACATATGCTCCGCAGCTCGATAGGTTTGGCCAGTTAGATTTATTCGGAATGATTAATACGCTCTTATAATGAAGGTTTTCAAATATATATTTTTACATTGACGTAATATCTAGATTCTTGTGGTTGAAGACCGATTAAAGTATTAAAAGAACTAAGAGATACAGTTAAACAATACAGTCGTTGTTGTTAGAAATGATGAGAGGAGAAACCCGAAATCATTTTGGACAGTATTCAGGAATGGACATTCAAAGGCGAGAGTTTAGGAGATGCTCTGGGATATGGTAAATAAAGCTATACAATACATTTTTCGTAAAAAAGCGGCAATAGTTGAAAGATGCCAACATATTATTAAAGAACGCATGCATTAGAATATTTTACTAAAATGAAATAATTTTATTTTAATATATTGATATACTGGACGATCTGGCTTATTCTTATAACAGGTCTTACCATAAAACTTATAAAGTCAACTCCTTTAGAGATGTCAAAAACTAGAGGACGTTTATGGCGCATATGGATGAAAAAGAAAATCAAAAATAACAGATATTCAGGAATAAAGGTTAACGATTATGTAAGAGTTTCTCGAACAGAGGAAAGGTTTAGAAGGATATGAATCCGGGTGGACTACGGAAGTTTTTAAAGTGCCACATTATCCAGTCATTCAGTGTGATGGTAAAACGACTTTTGTAAAATTTAAAATGCTGAAAAAATAAAAGGCGAATTTTATAAAGAGGCTATACAAAATAGCGTTAGTTACTTGCATATATAAATTGAAAAAATATTAACTACGAGAGGAAAAGGAAAAAATAAGCAGTTACTTGTGAAATGGAGGGGATATCCTGCCAAGTTTAATACTTATATAAAAGCAAGTGAAGTTAAGAATCATTAATCAATTGTCATTATAATCATGGAGAGTGTAGATCACTTTTATATAACTCTGCCTTCTTCAGCCTCCTTGGATTTACATCCTGATAATAAACTCTCGGATTTTACAACTGTGCTAATGAATCCTATACAACTTGAAAGAGAGGCATACGAAGTAGGATTATGTGAAATGAAATTAAATACGGAGAAAATTTACCTTACAATCTATTCTGGATGTTGGTGCAAGAGGTGTAGAATGTGTTGAAACTTTATAAAAGTGAAAGATACTCGTGATTTGCCTAGGTCCAGTTTGAGAAATCTTCTTTGAAGAATTTTAAACTTGGCGGAGGTCATATTTTAAGTCGGCGCTGGTATTTTTAGTCATTTAAACGTTCTCTTTGATATGAGTTTATGTGTAAGGACTTGGTATACAAAACTGAAATGCGTACTTATGAAGATAAAGTAATAAAAAATTTTAAGTTCTAAAAGTAAATGTAAACTACGAGAACGTGACATTGTTTTTTTCAGACGTTCGCAATGGCAAACGTAACATATTCCGATAGACGTGAATGTGAGTTGGATATACTTTATGATATCCCTACTATGTTGAAGAGGGTAATACTATCTGTGGAGAATACCGCATGCTCCACTGAACAAAAAGATGAAGCAGATCGAGTACTGCATTATACATGTACATCCGAGATGCTCATCATACCAGGTATGGTTATGTATATACAATTATATATTGAGTATAAATATAGTAGGTTTAATATAAGTCTTTATTAAGAGTAGTATATTTTCCCAAAGAGAGGAAAAGTTATAACATTCCTAATGTTCATTATCTACCTCTGAATAGATCAAATTTTTGACTCTGTAGCATGCCATATTTAAAGATGTAGACAGGAAATCTTTTCCCTTCAACCGGTGCACTTGTTTATGCAAAGTTCTTATATTAGAAAGAAGCATATGCAGTAATTAACATAATGGAATATATAAGAGGTGTAGTCAGATATATTTTTTTCATTCATTAACATCCCTGCAGTGTAAAGATAGTATAAAAAAGATACTCCTGTAATAATGGAGGAAGAAGGTTTCAGGGGACAAAATGCAGAGGGGGTATGGCTTAGGTGGATTTTTTGCTTCGTTGAGTGCAAGGCCTCTACTCAGGAGAGGTGTGGAATATATAGGTAAAAAAGCCATAAGAACAGTTTTGCATACTATTCAAGATATTGCTGCAGGAAATAATTCTCGTACAGCATTAAAAAGACGTATAGCCGATGTTTCAGATGAAGATGTTGGGAAATGATGTTAGCGTAAAATAAGACGTAAAATGTCAGGAAAAGGTCGAGGGGAAACAGAGAAGATTGTCATAAAGAAAAGACTAAAATAAAAACTTTAAAGAAAATGTAAAAGAATTTGCTTTTTAATTACTAACTGATAACTTTTTTACGAGGTGTGTGGTATTACTGTATAT
Source organism: Trachelipus rathkii (assembly GCA_015478945.1). Lineage (NCBI taxonomy): Eukaryota > Metazoa > Arthropoda > Malacostraca > Isopoda > Trachelipodidae > Trachelipus > Trachelipus rathkii. The sequence goes on along the minus strand of JABUQX010041169.1, from coordinate 28,006 downwards.
AAGTAAGGTTTTTTATGAAAATGTTCATTATACGGCCGCGTCGCACTGCAGATGCATTTCTTTATCCTTCTAGTCTGATTTGTTTGTAGAGTGAATTGGATCTCTCTCAATGAAACATACCGATTAGCGTTTAGCGGAATCATTTATCAGTATTAATCTCTGCATTCAATTAGCCATACAGATGTTCTCTAGAGTTAATATTCCAGGCACTTCTGATCAATACCTAGACCCTAATGTGTTTTAATATGTAAAAACGAAATTGACAAAACCTGAGGTACAGATCTTTCTACGGGTGATGACCATATAAGTATATTCAGAATCAAATTTCCTGTATACATGTTTCACACAGGTTAAAGTCTATCTTAACGGAACTTCACTAGGGGCGGCAGCGGCTAATTATCCTTATAGAACTATATAGAGCATTTTTTGTTAAATTATTCAGACGATGCGTAAACAGTCTCATCTCAATCATGTGTTTTTGATAGTTTCAAGATGAAGCTGCACATATAGATAAAGCAGCTAGAGTCATAAATAATAATTATGAATTTTACGGTCGATTAATGGGCGATCTACTTAATCAGAAAGACTCATTCTAACATCTGTAGATACTAGAATCATTTTATCACGTTCAAATCCAATTTGCTCTTAAATAAAAAGTAAACTGCTGCTACCAGTGTATGATCAGACCTGTTTTCCAAACTGTTGGAGGCTTATCTCTATGTCAGAAAAGTGAAATTTACCACAGCGTCATTTGAAAATTGAAAATTCGCTTTTGAATACTACAGAAAAGTAGCCTATTAAGAGAGTTGAAACAAGATATTTAATTTCAGCCAGGATTATTCGAGTATCAATATCTAAATAGGTGAACGGAATTTACCAACAGAAAAGTAATAATAGGGATTGTGGAGCATGAAGCCTACTCCGGGAATTATAAAAGTCGCCTATAAATTCACGCCTTTCGGACTTAGGGGTATCAGTTTACATGTGAATGGACTGCCTCACGGAGTGATTATGAAATGTTATCACGGAGACTATCTCTCTGTTGCGACTTTTACGACTTAAATAGCATACTGTATCATGTAGTGATAGTGGGACAGGTTTAAATCTTTGAAGAATAGCAAAGAATTAGTCATTTTATATGCCTATGATCTTACTGCAGAACTTTCAGCTTGTAACGCCTATTATTTAAACATTTTGAGAAAGGGCACGTTAGGACTAAATTCTCTTTTTTTGGATCGATTCTACAATCGCCCATCATGTAGTGGTTTATCTTGAGCATCCTCAACTTCATTGAAATTTGGTAGGCACGCAAGTACTTTTTGAATTATTAAAGATGAATGAGAGGAAATAAAATTCGGTGTTTAAAAAATGAACTCGCTTTTTAGGTGTGGTTGCTTTACGATACCTGTAAAGTTGGAGAAGGACACTTGCTTCATATTCAATACATTGCCTCACAATCACTCAACAGGAACATTGGATTTTCCGTTTATAGAGCAAAAAGCGATACTTGTTCACATAATTGATTCTTGACTTAAAATTTATATTGAATATTCATTATATTTACCATTATTTTTAAAATTAATTATATGTAATGTGTAAAAATATGTCTTACCCTGTTAAACCCTTATATTCCAATTTATGTGAGTCTATTGTATTTATTTCATTATATGTTTTTTAAATAATGTATGTTTTAATAAATCTTTGTAAATATTAATGAGGCTAAAAATTTGTATGTCAATGATTTTATAGTTTTTGATTAGTAATAAATGCTTTAAAATGAAATAACTTGATTTTACTACCCTTAAAACTCGTATATATAAAAAAGGTTTTTAATAAACATTTCGTACAATTGTAGTAAAATAAAATGGTTATATAACAGAAACTCTGTGTGTTTTTATTCTTACATTACAATTAAAAATAAAAAGTATTAAAACAAAATAAAAATAAATAATAAATAAAAGTAATAAAACAAAAATAAAAATATAAAGAAAACTAATGATAATAAATATAGAGTTAAACAGGTCAAAGCAGAAGTTAAAGCCGTAAGCAGAAAGTTAAGCAGGTAACAGAAAGTTTAAGCAGTATGAAGCAGTAAAACAAAAAGCATACTATCCCTAGGTTGTTAGGTAACACCTTATTGTTTTTCTGGCTCTTAAACTGCTTTAAGGTATGTAATGTTGTTTTAAAGCAGTAAAGAGAAAGTTAAAGCAGTAAAGCAGAAAGTTAAAGCAGTAAAGAGAAAGTTAAAGCAGTAAAGCAGAAAGTTAAAGTAGTAAAGCAGAAAGTTAAAGCAGTAACACATGAGTTATAAAGCAGTAAGCAGAAAGTTAAGCAGTAAAAGCAGTAAAACAAAGGCATTACTAATCCCTAGGTGTTAGGTAATAACACCTATACTGATTTACTGCTTTAAAGGTATGTAATATAATGTTTTTAATAAAATTTTCGTACAATTGTAGTAAAAATGATGACATCGTAGTATTAGTTGAAACGAAATTTTTTGAATAGTTTACATTGATATCATATTTTTCGTTAGCGTTCAAGCGGGAATTTTGCGTCTGCGGCGCAGCGGCGGGCGTTACGCGAATATGCGCTGCGGGCAGCACGCGCGGCGTTTTAAGCGGAAATATTGGCTGGGGCGTCACGCGGCGGCGGTTTCGCGGATGGGTTGACTGCGGACGCGGATCGGATCTGAAGCGTTTTTTTGCGATCAACTGTCTAAATGTGTACTTTTTAGATATATAATTCTGGGTCATGCTATAAGTGTAGAAAATACTTAACGTATGCATAGTAGGAAGCATTCTGAGATTGTAATATAACATCGAATTCCTCAATTACTTATACTGGGGTAGACACCTATATTAGGGCTATTCTAGGCTCAGGGGGCTAGAAAAGACTTGAAAAAGTGGCACTCAAGTTGGCACTATGTGGATCATCTTGGCCTATGTGGCACTCCTTGGCCTTCATTGGCACTCATTGACTCATTGGCAATATTGAACTCACTTGCAC
>JABUQX010041169.1:0-20000 GCA_015478945.1 Trachelipus rathkii | reverse complement strand
ATCACCCTTGGAAAGTCTCCAGTATTAGGCTTTGTGACGCAACAGTCCTATGTCGGATCCAATATCGCAACTCCAACACCCTCTCAAAAGATGACACTTTTCGGTGACACATTCCTCTCATTTCATAGAAACAGTCCCATATTCAACATATATTTCTGAATCTGCTTGCTTGGCAGATACTGATATCGTTCCCATTCCTAAATATGAAAACTCTGGTTGCTCTTCCAAGACGAACCAAATCCACATAATAACATGGACTTGTTTGAACTCAACTTCCTTCGCACTCATGGTCAAGTCCCTCTAGCAAAACATCACAGAAAATTCCCAAAACCTGGTCGTCAACCAAATCTTTTGTACGACTATTCTTACCACAGGATTTATTGCTCTCTTGGTCGGAACCAATCTCAGCTTTCTCGGCCCATGCTGTACCACCTCCATATACTTTAGCACATAGAGACAATTTTCTCAAAACGACCATCCTCATAATATTCGTAACAACATAGAATATCCACCTTTCTTCAAGGAAATGTCGTGGCTACTACTCTAATTTTGAAGAACTTGTTCAACTAATTAACATATGTATACCAGAGTTCATATGTTTGCAGAAACCTCAGCTATGTTATCGCCACTTCTTCCAACCGTCGGAATAGAAATCGTTGCTAACCTCTATAGAAAGAGGTGACAGTGATAGGGGAGGCGCAGGAATATTCATTCATCAATCTGTCTCCTATTCTCTAGTCCCTCTTCAAATAAGACTTCATACAGTGGCAGCCCGAATCCATCTGCCCACCGACCTCAAAGTCTGCTCGATCTACTTGGCAACGAGTAATGAGTTTACTAAGGCCGATTTAACTGACCTTTTTATGCAGTCCCCACTCCGGGTGTTATACTGGGAGACTTCAACCTTCGCCACCCTCTGTCACCTCGTCTAAGTCTAAGATCTTGTTGATATCCTAACACACTTTTTCCTGGGATACAGTAATACAAGATTCCCTACATATGAACGTTTACATACACTCTTCTTCCTGCATAGATACTCCTTTTTGCTCCCATTCTCTTATGAATTGTTTTACCTGGTCCCGCTTTGATTACTTATATGGCAGTGGTCATTACCGACCAAGCGGAGTGGGCTCCATTTCATCAAGCCACAGTTATCCCACTTTCTCACTTTAACAAGCAGTTTCCAACCATTGATGATACCTTTAACTTCTTCCAGCAAGTTATGATCAAAGCAGCAGAAGCTTGCATTCAGCGATCTTCTGCAGACAAGTGTTCGGCAATCCCTTGGTGGTCTCAAGAGTGTGCATAAGCTAACCGGGGGAAGAAGACACTCTACAGTCAATAAAAAAGAGCCCGTACCGCCCCAAACATGATTATTTTTAAAACAGCTGAGGTGGGATCTAATCGAATTAATAGCCAAACGAGTAAACAATACTTTCGAATTTATACTTAGACTGTTAACTTCAGAATTCTCCTTACTTCAGTGTGGAAAGTTGCACAGAAAATATTTCTCCGCTACAGCAACTTTTCACCCACAGTCCTCCGTTCTGGGTCTGACATAACCGATATAATCTCTGCTCCAGCAGCTTTTGCAGATACATTAGGTTTTAGTTTTGCTACCCAGTCGAGCTCTTCCCGCTATCCTGAAACATTTCAAAAATGAGAAAATACGCATCGGCCCAGGGAACTTTTTCACACTAAAGGGAGAAGATATATTTTAAACCGTATTTTTAAACTTGCCAGAGTATTCAAACTGCATTAGCGAATAGCAAAGACGGTACTCTTGGCACAGACATAATTTCGTACACAATGCTCCGTCATATTCACCCCTCTGCATCAGCGTATCTTGCTGATCTAGATAACAGCTTTCGTGCGACAGCAATCCACTTTGTTCCATCTGTTGCGACATACTTGCATTGTAATCAGTGTTCTTAAACCTTGGAAAGATCCGAAGTTGACTGACAACAGAGGACCCAATATTCGGCTACCTGTCATATTAGCACAATTAATGGAGAAATGGTTTTAGGATCTCCGTTTCCTGTATCATGGAGAACGTGGCCAGGGCTTCTTCTCAAAGCTTCCAATTTGGTTTCTGTATAATCGTTCGACCACGATCCCTTGTTAAAAGCTGATCATGATATCCGTAAAACCTTCTTCAGCTGGAAGGATGGTTCTTGATGTCTATTTTGACTTTGAAAAAAGCTTAACGTAATCTCACTTAGCTTCGAGTTTCCAGAGACAGCTTTTTCTCTTATTAATGCCTTCGGGTCAAACAGACCATCGTTCGGGTTTTTCTGTTCACTATCACGTCATTTACTTCTGGATGAAGACGCTTCCGCAGGGCAGTGTTCTAAGTGTATTATTATTTGCTCTCGGATTTTCAATAACATAGTTGACTTCTATCCAAACTAACGGTTAATTTTTCCTATTGCTTGATGACCTGCGCTTAACTTACCGGTGCCAAGGATTCCAATTCGTTGAACGGCAGACTTCCATCTAGCTATTAGATATTTCACATTCGGGTAACTCCCGATGACTTTCCTTTTTCACCCACAAAACCTCGGTGTATTATCTAGGAAAAAAAGGGGTAGAAGAACCTGCCACCTTCACCCATTCTTGTACCTTCACAGAATTCCTGTGAACCACAAGTCAAATTCTATAAGACTCATTCCTGATGACTACCTAACATTAAACTACCTTGAAAACGTAACTTACTTGGCGTGCGTTGACCTAATTACGTCAACTGCGACTCAAAATCTTTGGGAGTGTTCATCGCAAGTCCTTTTTACGTCTCCACATAGCTCCCTATTCCTATCGAAGTTGGACTAAGGCTGCGTAGTAATGATGTTCAGGCCTCCCCAACTCTAATACACCTGTTAGATTCCATCCAAAACGACGCGATCCGTATCTCCCACTGGAACCTTCCGTTCGTCCCCCAGGTGAGCCTTGAAATTGAATCCGATGTGATGCCACTCTTTCTTCAAAGGGAATTAATCACGTGCACAAGTTATCTTCGCTTTCAAACCCCAAATACCGCCTGCTCTGACACCGATTCTGCCGAGTTACCCTCAGATTCCTCCCTTATGCCATTTGCAAACACAAGTTATATGTACAACCTTTAGCTTCCTCCAATTCCTTTGCAACAAGGTGCTGCTGCTTCCCCTAGTGATTGCAAGTGTACAACATCGTGAGCTATTTCCTGCTCCCACATCTGTCTCGGTCCTGACCTCTTCTCCCTAAATCTAGCTATTCCGGCTGCCTTGGTTAATGCATCATTTTGTCTCAACGTTCGTAGTTCACGGTGGATTTACTAGTGTTTACTGAGGCTCTAAAACAGGGGACGTGTTTGCGTCTACGGTCTTTCCTGACCCACAACCTTTCCCATATCCTCCTTTTTCCATCCTTCAATTTTTACGCAGAATTAATGTCTGTAAGGATTGCCTCTCCTCGAAATTCTTAATCCTTATAACCAAGACACCTTGTCATTGATTTAGATTCGCCTCAGCAGCCCTCCAGCGTCGCTTAAGAGCCCCGCACTATTCCTAAAATACAGTCGGTATCCGCCTTCTGTAAACAATTTCGGTCGACGGCTCCACTCCCTAAGAAAAACAACACATAAATGTTGGACCCTCGTCTCACGTGTGTGTAACTGCGTAGATGGAAATTGCTGACAGAGAAGCCAGAATGGCTGCCTCCTCTTTCCGGAGCTGTTCTAGATACCTCCCGGATGCCATCGACAAGGTCGCTCAGATCTACTGGTTGTCTATCCTGTTCTCCGAACAAGCTTCGGCTTACTGGCCAGGAATGCTGGGAGGAGAGGAATTTAAAACGATGAGCGTGAAACTCAGAAATATAGAGCCGAGCATTGTGGTCTTCCTCTCACCGTCGAAAGCGCCCGATTGGGGTTACACTGGCATAAATGCCGCCATTGGCCAGCAGCAATGTTACTCACAACCACATGTCATGTGATCCTCTTCCCATCTGCAAATTTGCGCCGTCGCCATACCACGCCAATATTCACCATTATCTTCATGATGTCCTAAATCTGGACCCCATTCGCGTTGGTTATTTCCTACTCTTTGGTTCATCGACACCTTTTAAAAGTTATCCCAAAACCTTGTGCTGAATCCTCCAAGTTTAATAGTAACTCTATTTTCTTTCTTGCAAGAAAACTGACATGTCTCTATAACATAATAATTCTTGGCTATGTCAATATTAAGACGTATATATAATTAGGACATCTTTTTTATTTATCTTTTTATTTATTTTTTGACTGAATATTCAATTCGCCACTAAATTTTCTTTTGCTACATTTAAATAGTGATGAGCAATGACCCCACCCCAGGGTCCTGTACATTAGAACTAGTATTATATATATATTTATATTATATATATATAAGTAATATATATATATATATATAATATTATAATATATATAGTATATATATATATAATATATAATAATATATACATACATATATATATATATATATATATATATCTATATATGTTATATATATAATTATATATAATATATATATATATATATATAATATATATATATATATATAATACTATATATATAGTATATATATATATATATATATATTACAGTTTTTCTGTTCAAAACGCGGTGGGTTAAAATGCTTACGCTCAGAAGAGGTAACATAATATATATATATATAAATCTTTATAATATTATATCTATATATATATATATATATATATATATTATATATATATATATATATATATCATTATTAATAATATTATATATATAATATAATATTTATATATAGTAATATATAATAGAAGTAAGATGTGTCTCTCGAAGATTCGAACTGACGGCATATTGCTGACAAAAAAAATATAAAATAAAAAACAAACATTTTACTGGGACAACGATGGGTTGACGCACGATGAATAATTCGTTCTTCGTTGCAACAGTTTCGTCGGTTCGATCCCACTGAGACACTTTCCATTTACTTTCCCTGTAATGGATCGTTATTTGTTTGTAAATCAACTACGTGTTAGGTGCAACACACCACACACCACACACACAACACACACATTTACCACCACCACATACTTAGATAATATTTTGTATACTATATATAATATATACTATAATAATATATAGGTATATTATCATATATATATAATATATATATATAATATTCAAATATATATACATATATATATTATATATATATATTTATATATGATATATATTATAGTATATATATAGTATATATTATTATAGGTTATATATATATATAATATATAGTATATATATATATATATATATATATATTATATATTATATATATTATATATATATATATATTTATATATATATATATATTAATAGTATATATATATATATATCTTATATATATATATTATATATATAGTATAATAATATATATACTATATAGTATAGCTATATATAAAACTTCAAGCCAGTAAGGACGTTGCGTCCTCATCAGTCGGACCCATTGAGGAAAATTCCTTGGATAACATTATGGGCCTTTAAGACAATCCGCTGGTGGCAGACCTCATATCGCGAATGCGGACCGAGAAGCTAGTTTCCCCAATTCAGGGCACAAGCACAGCTGCCTCTCGTACATCATTTTTAACTCGTTTGGTGTTAGCTGAACCCTTTATTCTTTGTATGTTATATAACAACAAATGTCAATTAATCATATTTTCAATTTTATTTTAACACTGACATAGTAAGATTTAGACAAAACTTAACAAAGCATTTATCGTAATCTGCCTATCTATCATAATGATCAACCAATAAATGTAACTTAACAAAGTTTAACATCAATAAAACTAACATTACCTGAAATGAAGAACATAACGGTATCATAACATACCATAGCTACCTTACGTACGAATAAACTGAGTGAGGCGCATTAATTAAAGTTCACTGCTTACTATATTGACAAATTTTACGTAATATTCATCCCCCAAAACATTAACTAAACCCACATTTTCTATAACCATAGCAACATCTAACAATGTTAAATTTAACATTATCGTGCAGAATATTTAACAAAATTAATAGAAATTTATTATATCAGTACCTAACAAACAATTTAATTTACAATATTCGTTCGTTCCTATGCTTCATATTGACTGACGCCATCACAATATGAAGAACTGATGGTACATTTAGTTCAATCACCGCTAGAAAATATGTTTTAATCAAACGTGACAATAGATAATTCTGATATATTAACATAATAGTAACATTAACAAAAACCTAACAAAGAATTTATGCATAACGTTACCATATTCTAAATACTGAACTAGAATAAATGCTAACATAATAAAGTTATAGCATCAGTATCTGTTAACATAGCAATATCTAACAATATTTTGCATAACCTAACCTGCATCACATCATCAGTTGTTTTTACAGTAATATTAAACAAAACCTTATCAAACCAGTCTGTAACATTACACTTAAAGCCTATTACTATCAATAATGACTCAAATCAACTTGCTAAGCCATAAACGCAAGTTTTTAACCTTATCAAGGTAAAACTAACATAGGGCCAATACCTGAGATAATCAAGACACAGAAGGTCCAACTGCCCTCTGACATACGCCTAGTATGCATGATTACTACCGTCATCATCAACCCAGAATTACACTCCCTTCAGTGAGGGTGACTCCGGGGCAACATAGTACATAGCCTGATCATTTTCTTCCAAAATATTTTGTACACCCTAGACATATTTTCAAGACTATTGTTGCTGGTAAAATCTTGAATTACCGAACTCAATAACCAAAGTGTTACCCTAAGGTCTTTCCTTTACCCATTCACCAAGATACTAAAAATAAATTCACTATTTCAGTTATTTAATAAAGTTGCTAAAGCGAATTTATCTTTCTCCTACGAAAGCCAATTTGGGGGCAACCCCCTACGAAGGTGGGCGTGAAGTTCCATTATGGGTTACCCACTATCAAGCGACCCACCTTGGGGTCACCCCCAATGAATTTCGGTGTGAAGTCCCATTCGGGGAGTCCACCCTCCGAAGGGGGAGTAAGCGCGGCCACGGTGTTCAAACAAAAAGATCTCGTGTAGTATATATATATATTATATATTATATTATATATATAGCTATATATATATATATATATATATGATATATATATATTATATATATATTACTAAAAAACTACCTATTACACTGCTTGTATCCCCTTTTATACAGGGTAACACGGAGGGCTACAGGAAATCGAACTTTAAGGCGGCGATATCCCAAACGGGCGGCACCCACGTGTTCGCAGTCGAGTTTAATTCTCGCCCCCAGGTAGATTAAACTCCCAACTGCTACGCGGAGAAGTGAACCAGCTTCCTCTCGCGATTGAGAATCAGACGAGTCACCTCCTGCGCCATGAGGCGCTCATATATATATATATATATCTAAGTATATATATATATATATCTATATATATTATAATACTATATATATAATAGATAATTATATATACTATATATATATATATATATATATAGCTTAATATTGCCTTTTTTAGGTGAACTGGAGTATGAAACTTAAGAACAACGACATTTACACCCGAAATTCTGCATCCAGTACGCGGTCGAAGATCGTCGTTACCCTTCAATCGACGGTTCCCATCTCAAGACTACAGAGAAACGGAAAATAGAGTATCGGAGACACTTAACAGAACCACTTACCTCCTCAGGATCAGAAAGATTATCCCTGATTCTGGCAATGAAATCAGTGCATTGTTAAATTATGCAGTATTTAACAGGTCCTGAAGTGGAACAAGTTGAGCTCACAAATTTGCCAGCAGCGTTTAAGTCTACTATAAATACAGGTCGTACACCTAAGGTTTATAAAATTAAAAATAAAGGTTTTAGACCATTTACCATTAAACAGAAATTGAATAATGGAGAAGGCGAAAATATCATCGAATTAATCAAGAGAGAATTGAATTTAACACATTCACCATTTTCAATACGTTTGATAGAAATTGATGACCCGTACGCTGATCGATATGATGCGCAGCTGTATGAAAATGCGACGGTAATCCAAAGGGAACCTTCTGTAGTAGAGGAAAGAGATATGTCTTCAGATGTTGAAGATGGGTTAGATATGTTCGGGCAAGATTCAAGTAACACCTTTATAATAGTACATAAATTCAATGAAACCATGAGTCAAAACCTTACAAAGACTAACAGTAGTACCCCAGTACTGTCTAATGTATCGAGTCGAAACCTTACGAAGACTAACGGTAGTACCCCAGTACTGTCTAATGTATCGAGTCGAAACCTTACGAAGATTAACGGTAGTACACCAGTACAGTCAAATGCATCTATTTCGACTTCAACATCAACACCCAATAATTCAAGTACTATGACTAGCATTACCTCTACAAATAACACAACCAATACTACTACTGCAGCGCAAACCACACCAATCTCAAATACAAATACTACAACTGATGGTACTACCACAATTAAAACTACTACCCATGCCTCTACTATTTCTTCATCTACGTTCTACTCCAGCTCCAGATCGAAATCAGAGATACGGTCTAAGATTAAGAGAAAAAAAATCACTAAATGTCATAAATAACTAATTTAAAAATTTAAAACATATATAATTGCATCGACGAATATAAATTATATAAAAATAAAAACCAAATACATACGAACCAATTTTAATTAATATGGGGTTTAATGTAAAACAAAAAACAAAAAAAAAAAAAAAGCACACGTGTATGAATATATGTTTTTTAATTTTAATTTTTGTAAAATTATTTCCAATACTGTAATTAATTCTTTATTTAACACTTGGAAAACATTATAAAAGAATCGATAAAAATGTGTCTTAATATTCCCCAAAAATGAAAAGATTTTCTCCCCTTGAAGAAGCGCAAAAACCCTCTTAAAAAATATTACGAATTTCCACTCTCTGAAATTGTTTATTAAAGTAGTAGTGAGTTCCTTGAACTTAAAGTTTTCTTATGTAAGTACATCGATATATGGTACCATTAAACATACTCAAATATATAATTTTTTGTTTGTCCATGTACAGGACCCACACTGCTCACAAAGTGACCACACTGGGAAAAATAATATAATATAAAATTCACCCTAATAACCCTGTTTTTACATATATATTATATATAATATATATATATTATTTTTTTTATGATATATATATATAATATAATATATATATTATATAATTATAATATTATATATATTAATAATTTAATATTATTATATATATATATATATATATAATATATATATATATATAGTATATTATATAGGTATGATATAATATATATAATTATATATATTATATATATATATATATATATATATATATATATTATATATATATTTATATATATCTATATATAATCTATATATTATATAGTATATTATATATATATTCGGGTAGGCCGATTTACCTTTTTTTTATATGGATTTCGGTGCGTTAGATTTCGGTAGTTTTGTAACCTACCTTAGAATGAGTACCCACCAATTCTTAGCCTTTTCCATGAAACAGTGACGGCGGATTTGGCGATTGAATGGTACCACTATGGCTGACGCGCAGTTTTGTGACCGGTTGTCACGAATTAAGCAACCTTACACAGCGTCGAGTATATCATATATTGCTATTTATTGTTATATTTTTAATAATATTTTATATTTTATTATATATATATATATATATTTATATATATTATATATATATATATTTATATATATATATATATAATATTATATATATTATATTTATATTATATATATATAATTAATATCATATATTTATAATATTATAGTATTAATCATATTTTTGATATGATAATTTCATACATATATTACGATATATTGTTTAATTTCAACGATATTAGCATAATATATAGTGAGGACCAAGGGGTGAATTAGCTTTAATGTGATGACCTAGTACGTATAGACAATTCATAAAGTTATTATAGCATTTGTATGTATTCAACGTCCTGGTTTGACTTTATAAGTTTAAATTTACCAGAATTTGACAATGGGACGTCCAATCTATATTGGAAAATGCAAATCAGCTCCTCTTGCTGGACAGACCAGTCTCTCTGTTCAAAAGTTAACACAATCTATTCAATTTAGTAAAGACCTTACGCAAAGCATGGGAAAGTCACTGCAAAGAATCTCGATTCAAAATTTAGATAGACTTTTTGATATTTCTGCGTGCACTTGTCCTTCGGACGTTGTATCCGCAATCGGGTCAAATTGCAAGATTGAAAATTTGACAAATATGTAAAGAAGGAAGAATTCAAATAGAGCACAGAAGATATCTCTACGTTGATCAAAGATGGAAACCTGGACCGAAAGGAGCATACCAGCTTTCACAATAGATCGAAGTGCTATAAAACGAGATAAGAGGCTTAGATTTGATGCTGTTTATCGGGTGTGGTAAACAGCGTAGAGTCAAGGGAATCTTTCAGTAGCTTCAGAGCCATCACATGAAACTAGCTCTTCTTCTTCCTCTACTGTCGAGGTATTTATCGTTGTTCCTTATTCATCTTATAGTCTTTTTATTTTATATTTAGAATTGTATACACAATGTTTCTTTCTTTCCAGGAAGAGATCGCCGGACAGCAAGCAAAATATCCTGCAATAGGAATAATAACACACTGCACTTACCTAGATACGCTAATGGAACATAGTCAAAGCAGTGAATGGTTTGTCTAATTTGGATGGCCGCTCTTGCTAATGCGATTAATCATATATAAAATCTTTACTGATGCAGAGAAATTGAGCTTCAACAATAAGTTCGACAAATGCAAAATAGACAGAGCAAAGCAAAGGTGAAGGTCGTATGTGAAGATAATGCAAAAAAGCACTCACTGAACTTGTACAGGTGTTGATGGAAAGATTGACAAGACCACTTTAACATATAAGGGAAATTACAGTTACCTAAGGGAAGTTGGATTGAGGGAAAAATGTGTTCAGGAAGACACATCTGACATTCACTAGTGAGATGGACAACCCAGGGGGGCTACCTATCTTACACATCGAAATGTCCCTACATCTCTGGTTACCTGGCAACTGCTTGCTGAAGAAGTTTTTAGGTTACTTCAGGAGGTTTAATAGCATTTCATAGTATTCAGGTTATCCTTCTGACATAATTAACGTGTCAATACAGGTCAATCAAGGCTTAGGGTGTACAAAGCTTGAAAGTATTAATCGGACGAAAACTGCATACCCAGGTTGTACGCTTACATCAAATGAGGATTCCATTACAGGAGCTCTTTTCACAAAGTTGATAATGTAACAATGGACCAATACCTTTGGTGACCTTGGGGCAAGAAATATGTTACTAGGGAATAGTTCACAAACGAACCAGTATTAAGGTTTAAATCGATAGAAACCCCAATCTTGCGGAATTTCTTGAAGATGGGTGCTTAAGATCTTAAGTGCTTAATCAGAGACTTTTGCTGTGTTGATTTACTGTCAAGTATTGGATCTGGAAAACATTAGAAACTGAAGATGGAGAGGTACCATTAAAATTGGTCCACTCAAACATGCACGTGGACTAACTCTTCTAAGACTACTTTGTTTACATGCTCGGGTAGTTTCCATCGAAAGTCTGACTAACATATATTACTCTATATTGTTAATGTTTATGGCACCAAGCATCGGTTTTGCAAATTACAAGCTCATCGGAAATTCATGATGCTCCTCGTTTTTCTTTTCAGTCAGATTAAGGCTTAATCTTCCTCCGTTTAATGAGTGAACGCATTTACAGAAAAAATTTCAAGCGGCAACGACCTTATTGTCTACTCCTAGAAAATTTTCATTTATGCCATGTTAAAGATTAGAAGGGACCATGAAATCAGAATCTAGGATTAGAAGCAATACTCTCTTGTAGGAACATGTATAACTAAAATCTTTGCTTTACGTAACTAGTTTTCATAAATGTAATAGAGTCCTAAATGTACAAATTTATTATAAAATATGTACCCTACTACCGAAATAGGCTACATATTTGGTTTATTTTCTATTGCAGAAAAAGACATGTTGATACTCGGAAACGTGAGGAAACAATTCAAAGGTAAATTTGGAATGCAGGTTGCTAATGAACAAATAGATGTCTTACTTTCTATTGGTGTTGCAAACCGCAAGTATGAAAACAAATGTCCAATGAAAATTGTTTGACTTACTATGTTCAGGCCAACTCTTATCGCCGATTTTCCATCCTTCCAAGCGTTGAAGATTCTGTTGAAATTAGTGACATCAGTTCTATCCACATGCTGTCTGGCTTGAGAGTAGAAATGCGTAGATTCTAACATAAGGTAGGAGTAGGAAGATTGCATCGTCATTTACGTCAAGATCATATTATTCCATCGCAATGATACATCATTTATAAAGTTAAGTAACATGTCAAACTTTCTGCTATGCACCATGTAGTTCCAGGCTTTACCACAAGTATAATGACGGGTGTTTCTTTTACTTCGTTACCAGTTCGTCAATATAACGTTGAATAGAATGCATTGACCTTCACAGACAACCATGATAAAAACCAAAATAGCAAGTCGGATGTAAATATATCATTGTTTGAAGTACAACCAAATAACTTTGATTCGATTTCCGCAAGCAACCCCTTAATGGATTTCTCTAAAACTCAAGGAGGACATTTATTTCCATCTCCTTCAACTACCGCAACATTACGCACGTTTGCAGGTCGTTTTTAGTCGACCTACCCTAATATACTATACTATATATATATATAATATATATATATATATATATATATAATATATATAATATATATATATATATATATATATATATAATTATATATATATATATATATATATGTAATCTATATACAACTTCGGGACCTCAGGGCGCTGTGCCCTAATCAAGAAGGGGGGGACTTCAAGAAGAAAGTTTCTTCCTAAGACCCGTATTGATGTGATCGAAACACACAGTTTCAACAATTTTCGATAATATTTTAAAATAAAGAAATAATAAAAAAATTACTGAATTAAAGTATTCCTAATTATAATCGATTATAAAACACTAAAAAGTCAAAAGAGTACTTTTTTAAAGTAAACATTATTATTAAGTATCTATTTATTATTATTATTATTATTATTATATATTATTATATATATTCTTTTATTATTATTATTATGATTAAATTTTCCTCGATTCTCTCAGTTTATTATGTAAAATACTTAAGATAAATATGAACCAATCTTTTCTCCTAAGTTTGTTGCACGTTTCAATCTTTAATATTATATATATATATATATATATATATAATTATATAAAAATAGATATATATATATATATATATATTATATATATATATATATATATATATATATAGACTAGATATATATTTTTATACTTATATATATATATTGATATATATTATAATATATATATATATATATATAATATAAGGATTAAAATGGCTACTAAAAGAGTGCAAACGTAGGCAGGAAAAAAGAGGTAAGAATGAACCAATTTGACAGGAGACATGAATGGGGGCTTACAGAAATAGGACAGCTTTACGTGACGAAGCGCGGAAATTAAGTGAGAAGTAGGGAATTTGCTTAGAATAATGAAGATGGATGGCTTTTTGAAACTGATGAAATGGATGTGAGAGGTGTGTGGAAGAAACCTTCAAAATCTGACTAAAAGGGCAGTGAATTGAAGACGGTGATTAGATGAATGTGTGTGGGTGTGATGGATGCAAGAAGGAATAGGTATTTGGGATGAGGGTATTAGTAAGGAGGAGGCCATAGGCGAGTGAGAAAGTTGAAGATGGTAAATCTGCAGGCATACATGGAATTACTGGTGAAATGAATCAAGAATTGGAGGAGTGGTGATTGAATGGATTGATAAGTTGTGTAACACAAAAGCATTTCATTGGAGGTATAGTTCGAGGAGATCTATAAGGAGGAACGTATTTAGTACCATTATAAGTATAAGGGTAAGGGGAATCGTAGGAACTATGAGGCATGAGTGTTTTTGGTGTTGTAGCGGAGTACAGTGCTGGTATTTGGAATTGAAGGAGTAGGTGAAGTGATGAAGACTGATAGTGAGAAGAAGGTCTGCATTTTGAAAAATACAGAGTGTGAATCAAATTTTACATGAAACAAATGATTGAGAAAATGAGAGAGAAATAATTTGCATTTTAGGTTTACTGTTTGCACAGCCGTATGATAGGTTAATTAGGGAAGCCTCTATGCAGATGTGTAGTGAATATATGTGTTGTGGGTAAGCTTCTGACTGGAATCAAACGTATGATGACGATAATGAAGCGTGATGTAAGATAAATTGGTTACGAAAGTATTGGTTAATATTAATTGCGGAGTGAGCAGCGTATGTGTTATGTCTCCGTTGGTTTTTTTAATTTGGTATATTGGGATTGGGTTTATGAAAGAAATTCAGTTGATTGAAGAGTGGCAGGGAGAAGGATGTTAAAATGATGGAGCATGAAGAGAGTGGAGGGTGCCTGCTTTATTGATGGGATGGATTTGGTTTTGTGTTTGAGTGATTGAACAGAGAGTGAGAGAATGGTTTAGAGGGTTTGGAAACAAAAAAATGGGATGTAAAAAGGAGGGTTTGAAAGTATAAATGTAGATAAGAGTAATGGTTAGGTGAGTGCAGAGAGTCCGCGATTGTTGAAGTTCATTTTAGATGGCGGGCAACTGGACAAGTATCTGATTCAAATATTTAGGATATTATGTTGATGAAAAGGGATCGGATGAATACAGAGTGTAGTAGGAAGTTGTGAAAGGCAGGAAGGGTGAATCCTTGTGAATTAAATCCTTGGTGATGTAAAAGGACTAAGTCTAGAGTGCGCTAAGGTTTTGCATGAAGGTATGTGGTTACCTCGTGTTAATGTACCAGAGCGAAACCATGTCTAGAATAAGAGGCATAAATCTAAAGTACAATGTGTCAGATAGACAATCTTTGGGACGTGTTGGGTGTGAGAAGAATTGAAAAAATGAGGAATGAAAAACGCATTAGGGAGTTGTGTGGAAATGAAGAAAGGGAGTAAAGGAGGATGAGAATAAATGAATTACGTTGAGATTGGTTGGTCATGTGGGAAGAGGCATGGTGTAGATCGGTTGGTTAAGAGATATATAGTTGGTGAGTGTGTTGGGAATCGACCGGCTGGGAGACCGAAGAAAAAGTGGATTGAGTAGAAAATGGAATGCCTGGAGGAGGGGAATGTCGAGTTCTTTGGCAGAGGCGATAAGAAAATTGAATAGTAGGAGTGAATGGCGGGGTTTTGTGAGGAAGTATGGTTGTGCCCCTGTTATCAAGGGATGACCCTACTTTGACGAGATGTCATAGTGGTAGGGGTCCGTCGCAGTTTCCCGCTGAAGCTCTAGGGTGATTTTTCTGACTGCGACGAGTTCGAGTTCTCACATAAGGGTATAAAGGGTTCGGTAAGGCTGGACTTTCTTTTCGACTCGCGTCATATTCTATTACTTTTCTGTTCCCCCTCATGAGTCGACGAACCTTACTCCCACTCGGGGGAAAGAAGGTGGGTTAATATGATGGGTGATGATGTATTTAATTTTTTTGACCATTTTAAGTTTTATGGGATCAAAAAAATTTAAATTAAAAAATCAGATTATAAACAAAATACGTGATTATGTATATGTGTTGTCCACTAATATAATATAATATATAATATTATAATATATTATATATATACTATATTATATTTATTATATATATATTAATATATTATATATATATATATATAATATATATATATACTATATATCTATATATAATTTATAGATATATATATTATATAATTATATATATATATATATAATATGTACAATATTATATATTAGTAATGAAATGTTGGACAAATAATTTTTTTTTCAGTTCTTTGAAAAATTTTAATAATATTACAATAACAAATAAGCGGTATCCAAGCTAATTAGCGTGAGGAGAAAATTGGTAAATTTATCCCATCAGTTTCTTTTGACATAAAGACAAATAAAAAATATTAATTTAGACGAATATAAATATGGATGCTATAAATGGATTTGGTTTAGAAGTTTCTTTCGCATTGCTCTGAGCGTCGGAGAACCCTCGTCTGCCATTTTACTCTTCCCCAGAGATATGAAGGATATCTATAAATAACATCTTGGATCGAACACCACCCTTCATCCATGCGGACACAGCTGACTTAGAATGATAACATATATTATATTCTATAGATATATATACATTAATAATATATATATATATAATATAAAAAATATTATATATATATATATATATATATAATATATATATTATATATATTATTATATATATATATATTATAATATATATTATATATGTTTCATTCATTTTTAATGTTTGATTGTGTTAGAAAAAAAACTGAAAACAATTAAGGGTAAAATTGAAAAAAATAGTGAGAAAAATGTGTAAAAAAGTATTAGTCAAATCCTTTGCAGTGAAGCTTAAGAAACTGGAAATTCTTTCACACATACTATAATCCTATATATCTATATATCTATTCATATATATTTATTAATATATATATATATCTATATATAATATGAGAAATTTAGAGATGACAGCAATTTAAAGACAATACTACATAAGTTATTTTTACTGTCAAGATATACAATTAGTGATGGACCGTGATGCTAAGAATGTTGATTGTTGCGGATGCAGGATGCGGATGCGGAAGTCTCTTAAAGACTGATGAGGATGCGGATGCGGTGAATGCGGATGCGGATCTTAAAGTAGATTGAGGATGTTAAGATCGGATATCTGGTCTTTGGAACTTTGATTTAAAAAGATTAGACTTAGTAATGTAAAACTTCTCAATGGTAGAAATAAACGTTTTGGTCAGATATTTTTTTTCCATGTTTATATTAATATAACTATATTATTACATGGACATGACGGATGATATGATTATATATGTATATCTTACATCTTACATTCTACTCCCAGTTCAGGCTTTAGAGCCAGTCGTGGGGCCAACCCTTCCCGCTTCCATCTTGTATCTATCGGATCCTCAACATACCCATCTTGCCATCAGCTCATCTTGCAGGCATCTGCTGATTTCCTCAATGAATCCTCTACTGTGTCTCCTCCACCTCTTCCGCGGTCCTACCCTTCTGTCTCACTCATCTCGTCTCACCTCCACTCCTGCTTCGACAACTCTTCTCTCTCCCTGCAATTTCCTCTCCAGATGTCCCACCATCTCAGATCTGGCTGCGTTCATCCACTTTATTCATCATGCGTTTCACACCCACGCTCTCCCGTCACTGTCTCGTTTCTCACTCTGCTCTTCTTCGTTCTTTCAATCACGTCCTCACACATTCAATCTCCGCTGTATAGAATCTACTCTCCTCTCTCCTGTCATGCTCCATGTCTCCGCCCCATTACAACAGTATCCGCCGTTCAACACTACCCGTCGTATTTGCTCTCTCACGCTCTATTGTTCCTATATTAATTTTCAAGATGGGGATATGACTGCTCCTTACGTTCCTTGCCATTACTGCTCAATCCTACTCGTGATTTTCTTTGCACACCCCCTTCTTTCAAGTGCTTCCTAGATATTTATATATATATATATTACTCATAGATATAATCAAATAAAATAAATAAAATAAAAATAAAAAATATAAATAAAAAATATAATATAAAAATAATAATAATAATAATATAATAATAAAAAAATATATAAATATATATATACTATACTATATATATATATAGTAATAATATGTAATACATATATATATATCCACATTTTTTTAATCTCTTACCGAGTCTACCTCCCTAGTCAGCTCCTCCTCCCTGGCTTAACTACCATATTTTCTGTTACTATCCACACTTTCAATATCTCAACTCCCTGCTTATCTCTCTCAACTTATTCTGCGACACAACACAGCACCACTTTGCATTACAAGCCTACATCACCAACTCTTCAGCTACCAAACCACGCCAAAGAAATCATCCTGCACATTTACTATGAGTATGTCTCTGCCAATCTCTTCTAACTCTCTTTTACACTCTTATGACTCGTGCTCAATAATTTGCATAAACAGTATCGGCGACAGCACACTAACCTGCCTAGCTCCAGTTTTTACCTCAACATTTCTCGTTTTTAATATCCTGTTCCTACCTTCCTTTATGCTATTCACGTATGTGCTTCTTACTGCCTTTATCAGTCTACCTCCAACTTTCAGTAATCCCTCTCCGGGAATCTCACAGCTTTCTTCTCTGGGTACAGAATCCAAATGTTCATTCAAGTCTATGAAGCGATAATATGCCTCTCTATATTGTAATCCCTGTTTTTCTGTATGCTTCTTGATGCAACACTTAAATACCTGTAGTACTTCTACCAACTATGACCCATATGCTTTGCACCATCTTGGCTCTATTTCTTGATTTATAATTTTCTTTCTAATATATTTTCGATAACTTCGGCCATGTGATCCATTAGAGATTCCTGTATATTTTTACCAATTCCTGCGTCCATTTCTTACTTTAATAACATGGGAACATATATTGACCTTCCTACTTCCCGGCCACTCTACTCTCACCCAAACTGTCAGAAATGCTCGCATCAAGGCTTTCAGCCCCTCTCCTCCCTCCCTCAGAACTCAAAATGTATCCCATCCTCACCAGGAGTTTTCCGCTCTTCATTTTCCTTACACGCACATCTTTCAAATTTCTCGCTCTCTGTCTCCCTCACGTTTCTCTCCTCGCTTCTTCTCTACTCACTTCCTCTCTCCTTTCCCTTCCTTTCCGACTGCACTTCCCATTAAACAAATCATTCAAAGTACTATATTCACTTTTGTTTTTTCCTCCGGGATTACCAATGTTTTCTCCATTTTTGCCTTTGATATTACATACTCTACTCTTCGCTCTCTATACGTTCTTGCCAGTAAAAAATCTTCTTCTTGCTTTCTTCATATCACTCGTCGTTCCTTTGCTAGCTTCTAAACCACCTCCTCCTTTGCCCTCTTCACTCCTCCCGCATTCATTTTGATGCTTGCCACGTACACGGCTCTAGATTAATAATATATATATATATTAGATATATTTTAATTACTATAGTAATATATATATATATATATATAATATATTCTATATATATATATATATATATATTAGTATATCATTATATTATTATTATATATATATATATATATATATACCGTATAATATATATATTATATAACCGTATTATATATATATATATATATATATTATATACTATATAATATATATATAAGTATATATATAGATAATATTATATATGGTATATATAATATATATACAAATATTATATATATATATTTGATTATATATATATATAATATAAATATATTATATATATATATAAATATATAATTATTATTAATTATAGAATATTTATATATACATATATAAGTATATTATATAATATAATAATATATTATTATATATATATATTATTATATATTATATAGATATTATTTATAATATATAATATACTATATATTTTTTATATAAATATCATATATATATATAATCTAATATTATATTATAATATATATAATATTATATTATCTGTATCATATTATATATATATATAATATCATAACTTATATACATATAGTATATACAGAAATCGAAATTCGAAAATTACAATTATTCCATAAACTCAAATTGATAAAGATGAACAAATAAATATTTCATTTTATATGCCATTAATCAAATGTAGAAGACATCCTCAGCATCCATACATTTTTCAAAACGGGATGACGGCATGCGGTGCGGATGTCCGTTAATGTGAGGATGTGATGCGGATGTTCATATTAGGTGCGGAATGTTGCCGCAGATGCGGATGCGGAGCGGATGTCATTGTCCTCACTAATATATATATCATATATAATATAATATATATATAATATATATATATAAAATATATATATATTATAATCTC
>JABUQX010041167.1:0-11271 GCA_015478945.1 Trachelipus rathkii | reverse complement strand
CATGTATTGTAAAGATCTTAGAATGTGCAAAAATGGAAGCATAAGCCTGTTAAATTTGCTTCCCATAGAGTATGGGAGCGCAGTTCAAAGAAACCATGTCTAAGATTGTTACTTTTTTAGGGTTGGTGTTGCCTTTACAAGACCAAAAAAAAGTAATAGTAAACCCTAACTACGTCTGCCATTCGGCCAATAGTCATTGTCCAGATCTTCCTGGCCTACACCACCAGAAGAGTTTTGATTGATGTTTACACTGAAAAATGTCGTGAGTCCAGTCTAATGAACAATAAACAAGCTGATGAAAAGAGATATAAATGTCACTACAGAAAATGTAAAACCTAAGTTGTTTACTCAAAACGAGCCAAATGATTGTTATGGATTTGACTAAAAAAACCCCAAAAAAAGGGGAAAAAGCTGAACACTGCTTGCCTTCAGAGCGAAGGAAAAGAACCTGTTGTAAAGGAAACCAAACATTATGTATAATAGGAGAACGAGAGCAGCAATTTGCTTCAATTAGTTTTCAACAAGCTGATCATTAGTATAGCTGATCAGGATATTGCGCGGTTTGACGAATGAATCGGAGATAGGACCTATAAAATTGAGGAATGAGGCTTGTCACAGACCCCCCTCTAAAAACGTAGTTTAAAGTCTGTTCTATAAACTAATATGGTAACCACATAATGGAGTTTTGATTACCTAGTTGCTTATCAATGAAGGAAATGTTTATGAATACCTTGAAGATAGTTTTAATTCTAAAAGTAAAGACTATTCCGCTAATGGTTTGGAAGAGTATGTGGCAATTGCAGCGTGTTATTTCAGGCTCATCGCGCCAGCAAAATGGGTTTTACAAAATTCCCGATGTTCTTATGTGAAAGGGTAGTAGGGCATGGATCAAACATGGTCCGAAGAAAAAGGCCTGCAAACAAGTTTTAAAGCTGGGTAATAGAGGAAACATCAGCCGCAAAACCTGCTGGAACACCTCTACACATAAAATAACGCCTCAACAACAGTTTTCGTGGAAAAGCCCCCTATTCGAAAGATGGGCAATGCTCATGCATTCTCTGCGAGAAGTTTCCTCATTTATTAGAATCAAAAATTGAAATAAGCGTGTTCTAAGGAAAGATTATATCAGGAAATTAATGTCGATTCCAACTCTGGAACATATATGAAAGTTCAAAGAAGAGTGACCTATCGTTGAGGAGGGTAATCATATACAAGCAGGTTGTAGCAAGTTCTTGGGCAACCAAAAAGAACCACATTAACTTCTATTGTAGCCAGACCATCGCTGGAAGAAAAAAGCTTCATAGAGTAGGATGTTTGATGACCTGAAAAAAATTCACCATTTTGAAACCAGTCACCTTGATTTTTCTTCCCACGGCAATTATGGATATTGAGGGAGGCAGGGTGAAACGTTTTCACAGCATATCTCAAAGGCATGGAAAGAAGGTATAAGGACCGCTGGAATACCATTATGATGGGAGACTATGGCTGGTCACTTCACCGAGGATTAGCAAGCGAATTTCGCGAGAAAAACCAAGTAACAAGGTTCAGAGTAGAGAGAAGAAATATAAAAAAATGGACACATAAGCCTATGTGATATAAAAAGGTATTTTCATGCTTAAAAGTAATTAAAAGGTTTCTACATATTGCATCACTATTTTACTTTAATAATAATAATTTACTTTAGTTAATAAATTTTTCTAACATTGCTAACACAGTCTTTACTTACATTCCTATAGTACTTATTCGCTAATATCTGGTTTGCAATTAATCCCACGTGCGTTGACAAAACTCTGGATGAAGAACCAACACTGAGGTCAGATAAATGGAATCAGAGCAACAATAAAACCTAAGAATCACCTATTAAAGTTAAAAGTTTTTAAAAAGTTTTGTTTGCGTTGTGTATTGATTGTAATGAACTGGATGAGATATAAAATTCTAATGGTGCTAAAGTTTCAATGCCAGTTATGACCTTTGTATATAAAAGATTAAAACTGCATGCCTTAACAATATGATTACCTTGAAGTATATTCAGTTTATTATATTTTAAATTTCTCTACCACTTGAAATTTCATGACTGGTTCTTACAGATGAAAACATTCTGTGGAAAATTTCACCCTCCAAAGGTTCCCACTTGCAACAAGCGAGTCCAATTATATCCAAAGGCTCGCAACATTGGTAAAAGATATCACCGTATAAAAACTTCTCATTTTTTTTTTTTTTTTTAACCTATAGTTCTTAGCCATTGAAAGACTTTGCAAAATACCACATTGCAAATTTTCTTAAAACTAACAAAAAATATTCATGAAATTAAATCTACGGTATTTATTATTATCTTCATCATATACCTCCTTTTCCCAGATCGGGAGTGAGGTGCACAACATACACTGGAAACAGAAAGGTAGTAGAAGAACATGACTGTTCCCTCCATACCTTTAGGTGAGAGCTCGTCGCAGTAAAAAAAAATCCACCTTAGGGCTTCACGAGACTTCGACAGACTCTCACTGTGGTATCTCTTCAATGCAGGGTTCATCCATTCGACCACACTACTTATACCCCTTCACAAAACCCCGTGATTCACTTTTATTATGCATCTTTCTTCTCACCTCTGCCACACTGGCATTCCTTTACTGACTCAATCCACTTTTTCTTCAGTCTCTCAGCAGGTCCATTAAAGCGCACTCACCACTATACATTTGCTTAACCAACCGACTATCATCCATCCTTTCCTTATGTCCAAACTATCTTAATACGCTCATTTATTCTCTCGTTTACGCCCTTCTTCACACCACACAACTCCCTAACACGTTCATTCCCCATTTTATCAATTCTTCTCACACCTAACCCCCCCCCCCTAAGATTGTCCATCTAAGCAAATTGAACCTTAGATCTTTGTCTCTTATTCCACACCATAGTTTCACTACTATACATTAACACCGGAAACAACTTACCCTCATGTAAAACTCTAGAGCACTCAAGACTTAGTCCTTTTGTATTCACCAAGGATCTAATTACACCAACCACCTTCCTATCGTTCACAACTTTCCTACTACAAACTGCGTCATCCGTTCCCTTTTCATCTCACATATGCCCTAAAATATTTAAACTCTGATATTCGTCCCAATTATTCACCATCCAACATGACTTTAAACAGCAGACTCTCCTCACTCACTACTGTCACCCTACTCATATCTGCATTTACTTTCAAACCCCTCCTTTTACACATCCTGCCAAACCACTCTACCAGTCCTCTCAAACTCTCTCCAGATTCGCCACATAAAACCAAACTATACCACAATAAACAGGGCACTCTCCACTCTCTTCCATTCTCCAACAGTCTAATTACTTCCCCCCCCCCACCCCTACCTCTAATTCTTTTATCACCTTATCCATATGCATATTAAATAACCAAGAAGACATACCACATCACTGCCTCACTCACTCTTTATTAAACCATACGCTTTCAACTTGATTAAATCTACATAAGCTTCACTATCGTCATGCATACTTTTTATCCTATTCAAAGCCTACCACCAACACCACCATATATCACTAACACCTGCTACAGAGCTTTCCTATTAATCCTGCCATACGCCTGTTGAAAGCCCATTAAACCTAAATACAATTTATTTTTCTCATCTTCTCTCTCATTTGTTTCAATGTGAAAATTTGATCAACACATCCTTCATCAGTCTCTCAGTCACTCGACACTCTCTTTCAACCCGAAACACAGCATATATCTTCCCTACAACACTTAATAAACTAATTTCCCTATATTTCCTTACCCTTACTTCGGAACTATACCCTCCATAAACGATGTGTTATACAACTTCTATATCCAATCACAATCTTGCCTAAATTCTTGATCATTTCACCAGTAATTCCATCTATACTTGCAGATTTACCGTTCTTCAACTTTTCATTCAACCTATTACATCCTCCCTACAAATTACCTCATCCCCAAAAATACTATTTCTTCTTACACCATCAAACCCACACACATTCACTCTCATCTTTTCATTACTGCTAATATTATGCAGGAGATTTTCATGTTCCTCTCCATACATCTTCTCCTACATCCATTTCATCAGTCATTTAGTACCATCCCTATTCATGTTCCTCTCTGGTCCCTACATTACTCCCTCCTTAACCTTTCGTACTCCTTCCAAAAGAGCTTCTTATTCCCTTGTAAAACCCCATTCATCCTCCTTCCAAACTTTATTTACGTTCTTTTTCTTTCTCCTACGTAAGCAACATTTAGTCCTCCTTTTTTCCTCCTTATATATTCCCATACACTTTTCTTTCATTGGCTTTTATCATATTCAACCACGCCTCTTTTTACTTTTAACCACTTGCATCACCCCTTCATTCCACCACTCACTATTGATATTTTTCCTTCCTACTTTAGCACACCCTTGTACCTCTCTTGCACCACTAACAACCGCTTCTTCATTTGAGTACAGATTTGTTCAGTTTCGCCTTGTTCACGTTCAACTTGTTTATTTTCAAGAGCTCTCACATACTTTTCCATATAACTTGTTCACTTAACTTCTCATTCTAGTCATCCTACTTCCTTCCTTAACTCTTTCCTCTCTACCCATCCTCCAACTAACTTAATCTTATACAATGCAACATGATGATCTGATATTCCCATCCAGATCTGACATTCCTTTACTGACTCAATTCACTTTTTCTTCGGTCTCCCAGTCGGTCGATTCCGAACACACTCACCGCTATACATCCGCTTAACCAACCGACTATCATCCATCCTTTCCACATGAACAAACCATCTCAATGTACTTTCATTTATTCTCTCATTTACTCCTTTCTTCACACCACACAACTCTCCAATGCTCTTATTCCTAATTTTATCAATTCTTCTCACACCTAACACGCCCCTAAGGTTGTCCATCTGAACACATTGTACTTTAGATCTATATCTCTTATTCCAGACCATAGCTTCACTGATATACATTAACACAGGTACCAACATACCCTTATGTAAGATCCTAGCGCACTCAGGACTTTGTCCTTTTACATCCACCAAGGTTTTAATTGCACCTGCCACCTTCCCACCATTCACAACTTTCCTACTACACTCTGCACCATCCGTTCCCATTTCATCCAACATATATCCTAAATATTTAAACTCGGACACTTGTTTCAGTTGCTCACCATCCAACATAACTTCACACCGAGGACTGTCCTCATTCACAACCATAGCCTTTCTCTTATCTACGTTTACTTTCAAACCCCTCCCTTTTACACACCCTGCCAAATCCCTCTAAAGGAGTGTGGATATAAGTATGTGGAGATAAGATGGTGTCTGTAAGATGTTATCTGGAGGAGTGTGAATATGAATGCAGAAGAGAAAGGCGAATCATTAGACACTGGAATGTCATGGGGAAACCCTACAGACCATAAACCCAATGGGAGGTAATTTCATCGCAGGGAGTGCTCTACTCTACCTCATATACTTATGAATACTCTTGTGCCTGAAGAATGTATTACTTACACATATACCTCTCTCCTTACATAAGTTAATTACCTCCCCACCATTCTCTCCCGCAACCCCAAAGGCACCTATTATATAAACCCTTTTCCGATTACCTACCCAACCATTTAAGTCGCCCAACATAGTCAATCTAAAGCTCCCACTCACCGCGTCCAACACATTATTCAGATTATCCCAGAAAGTCAGACTCTCCTGAACATCACCCTCAGATGGACCATATGTTACAACCACACATACCTTGACCAGTTGACCTTTTCAATTTTAGATTTAATCATTAGAATTCAAGTGTTCACACAAACTCAACAATATCTTTATGCCACAGCTCATTCATCAGAATTGTAACTCCTTCTCTCCCCCTCTCCACTCCAGCACACATATTTCACACCACACCACCGCACCATTCGTTTTCACCGCTTCCTTTCATCTTTGTTTCAGTCAGCAAATCCAATTTTCCCTTTCAAAATGAATCCATCACCTCTCTCCTCTTTTCCTTGTCATTTATTCCTCTAACATTTCGTTTTCCCAGACGATTCATACAGCTTAGCCGAAAGATAGAAGGTCGTTTAAGGCGGTCACGACCATCTCCGAGACAAATATTAGCATTTCTAGCAAGAGATAAGTGGTAGTGGGTAGCCAACCCAACTACCACTGTCACATTATCGCCTTCTACCCTGTGGGAATTCTTTCTCCTCCATACACTGGGATATGAAAAAAAGGTGTTCGTCTCTTATGGTAATATTAGTGTTTTATGATCGTTTTGTGATTTGGAGCGTCTACTCCTGTGAAAGAAGAATGTGGATACGAGTGCAAGAGGGGCATAACATCTATTTATTATCATGCATCTTAAATAATTTCCAGATTGAATTATGCAATAAATATATTTTCCATCTTGTTTACTTGCTTTCCTCACTATTATTATTATTATTATTATTATTATTATTATTATTATTATTATTATTATTATTATATTATTATTATTATTATTATTATTATTATTATTATTATTATTTTTATTATTATTAAGTTCGTTCTATTCTTCGTGTGATCCTCTTACTATAGTCCATATATTTGTGGGTTGCGACGCAGTCTCAGCCATCCGACTCCAGTTCTTCCCTGACATTCTTACCATTCCTTTCTGAATCGCTTCCTCATATTTACCTGACTTCCACATTTTCGAAAGATTACAAATTTTTGCGTTCCTCCAGGAGTAACATTTTTATTCGAATTAAACCCTCGTTGTTCCTATATTTTTTTCGTTCTGTTAGGACTTCCCTGTTGTTGGTTTTACTGACACGATATAGCCGCTCTTTTTGACATAAACACCCAGCATACACATCCTTCAAAAATAAAAAATTTTTATATATTATATTATTTTAATTATTAAAAATATATATTACTTATTATATTTATATTATTATATTTTATGGTTGTGGAATTGATTAATTAATTTCAGTTGTTTTAAATTTGAATCTCCTCCTATTGAAAAAGGTATTTTTGCTACATAAAAATTTTTTTTTTTAGTAACAGGCATTTCCTTTTTTATTTTTATGTAGACTCTCAGTTATATGTGACCCAGTGAGAGGAAAATGACAGACTCAAATAAATCCTTTAAAATGAACTTCAGTCTTCAAGATGAAAGAAACCAAAAGATAAAAATAAGATCTAAAAACATACATAAAAAAGATGAGTGGAACCTACATTCGAAATCTCACGTATGAGCCAAATTGATCAGTTTGCATTCTTGAATTAAAATCAATGCAAATTTATATGTGTAATGATGATACTGGTTGTGGGCGCTTGAATGAAATCTAGCCTGATCTCCACTAGGATAGACCCTCAATTTAATTTAACAGCATCTGAAATATGTTTATTGCTGGTAAAGAAGCCTAGTATCATAGTTTTGGATAGTAGAGAGGAAATAATTAGTACACCTCCATCCATTTGACTCAGTTGAGACGGTTGCCACTTCATCTAGTCAGTCCCTTAAAGGGAGGGGAAAAATTATTTAAAATCTGAGTGGCCATTTCTACGAGAAAGAGGTTTGAATAATTACATTTAACATATTTAAAGATTTGATTATTATAGCTCTGCTCAAACAATTTAAAAATATAATATATATTTTTTAATATACTATTTGAGTATCATGGCACATTATTCTCTCCTTTACATACCCAACACCAACCTGATGATACCTAGGCTCTTCTTCTACATCCAAACATTTCAGATTTTTTCTGCATCAAGTCTTCAGTGGCAATCCAACGTAGTTTCATTGTTCCTAACAAGATTTTAAAATCTGACTCATAAGTAAGTCATTAAAAAAGTTTTTTTTAACTTAAGTAAAAAAATTTGTCGCAACTTACACGATAGAACTCTTCTATCGTTCTTGTGCCCTTGTTTTTCCCAACAGACTTTTTTTATTTGTCACCATGTCCATTTGTTCCACAACCCCTAACTGCACCATATTGCTCATCCTTCATATCTTATCCATATATCAACCACTGCAGCAGTGTTTTATACAAGTCGGAAGAGATTTTGTCTATAATTACTGCAAATCATGCTCGATTATGGTAATAAGTTTGTTTCTCCTACACAGTGACCATTCTGGAATCTCCTCAATATCCTCCATTATTTTTACCAAAAATAGTAATGAAAAATGGCAAAGTGAGCACAATTAATTGTATTACCTATTTTCTATCCCTGAGCTTCCTTTATTACATTTTTTAACAATATTTTATGTGAATTGGAGATCAATTCCTGTTATTTTATATTGGTAAAGCCGCTTTTGAGATATTAACTTTTCTGGGGCTATTTGAAAACTCACTCAGCTTATCTCTCTCTCTTCTCCTCAGAGAGAGGACTACTTATACTTTATTAAAGAACTTTAAATTGTGATTCATACTTAATTAATAAATGCAGATAAAAATTTAAAGATTTTACAGCAGAGGTAAAAAAACAAGGGTTATTAGCACTTTTTGTAGACTATTATATTTATTTCATAATATAAAGGTGTTTTATACACCATCATACTTATCTGGAAAAAAAACTCTTCCTAAAGTTTCGTTTCTTTCACTTAATTAATTATTATTATTTTTCTACTTAGTTATTAATTTACATATACATTTTTACTGACATTTATAGAATGGTCATTGAAAAAAATTGCATTAACAAATGGATCCTCCGGAGTCAGACATTCGTGTTTGGTAAAATAGCCTGCTCTCTTCATTAAAAATTTATTTTGTTTCAATTATGAGCGATTAATTTTATATTGACTCATTGTTTTAGATGGACCTTATTATCCTTTCATAATTCTGCTCAAAAAAGTCATAACTTATAATTCTCAAATTAGAGTCATAAATTTTGGTTCGCAAGGCGCTATACAAATATTTAAATTTAGTTAGTCGATTGAAATAGAATAATGAACTAAAAGTTTAATACATCTTTGATACTTATTTTCAACAATTTTTTTAATGACCTATTTATTAACGTTTGCTTGCGGATTATTGATTATTTATTTTCAGCTTAAGTTAAGCATAATCGCCTTACCACAGGCCAAACATATATGAGGCCAAGCTACTTTTAAGGCCAAAACTTTATACGAAAACATCTCAACAATGTTTATGTCTGCTTCAGTTGCTAATAAAAATTTGAACAATGACAATAATGATGCAAAAATATTTTTAAAAAAATTTCCGTTTTGATACTCATAAGTATTAATACGATAATAATAGCATACGCTCTGTATTTCCAATAAGTTGTTAGTTAAACATGTTTTAAAGAATCACATCGAACCACACTGGGGAAAATCCAATTCATGTTTCCTAACTTATAAAAGTTTTAATAATAAGAGCATTTCTTAAAAAACCACATTCGAACACACACAGGGGAAAAGCCCTTTAAGTGTTCTTAACACCAGATTCCCTTGTTAATTAAGCATCATTTTAGAAAAACCCACATCGAATCTCCACACTGCGAAGAAAACATTATGTTCTACCGTATAAAAACTTTTAATTTAAAATTAATTAGATAGAAATTTTTAATTAACACAGGGTTGGAAAAAAAACCATTTCCAGTTTCTTACTGGAAAAATTTTAATCGTAAAGATATTTTAGAAAACCACATTCGAACCCACACGGGCGAAAAACCATAAATGTTCCCACTGTGATAAAAACTTTAATCTGAAAATGTATTTAAAAACCCACATTCGAACCCAACGGTAAAAAGCCATTTAAGTCTCACTGGAGAAAAGTTTACAGATAAAAGTAATTTAAGAGTTCACTTCGAACCCCACAACATGTGAAAAACCCATTTTAGTCTGAGCTATAAAAAAATTTATTCAAAAAATTAATTAAAGTACACCTTCCGAACCCACACCGTTAAAAATTCATATTTCAATGAAATGCAAAAAAATTTGAATTCTTTTATTAAAGCATTAGTAATGACATTATTTTACGACACCCTGAAATATTTAAAAATTAAATTATAAATTTACTGTATTTAGAATTAAATAATTAATAATGTAGATGAGTATCTGGATAGTAACGCTAAAAATTAGTTAACTTATTTATAGTCGGTATAGTAACCTAAAAAAAATAAGTAATACTTTATAATATAGGTCTGTAAATAGTTGCCAGTAGTAGTTAGAGACTGAAGCTTTATCAACTATAAATGAAGGCTAGATGCATTTTTATTGTATATGAGGTTTGCTTTTCTATGTTATGAACAGAAATTATTTTTTTTAACTATATGAAAAAAAATTTAATTTGATGGGTTATTTTTCATTTATTTGTACAGGGTCTTATGTTTGTTTCAAAATTTTCTGTGTTCTTCATTTATTTATTCACGTGTCTTTCTTCCTTCACCCCTAAATATTTTTATTTTTTCAAATCACAATAGAATTAAATTTACATGGGGTAGGTTTATAACAATTTCATTATTTCATATTTCTATAATGGTCCTAAAACTACTTACTCAAAATAGTAAAGTGAAGTGGGTTACCCGTTTTTAAGTTATCTTCCTAATATAAAGCTATCCCACAGCAAATAAATTTGCTTTTATTTCTGTTATATGAACTATTCTCTATATTGGGCTTACTATAAACAGAGATGTGGAAACGTAATGTTGGACTAACCCCAAATCTTTACTAGGTATTTTTAAATCTCGTTAAAACTTTAAAAATAAAACTCTCCACATTTCTTCATTGTTCGAAATTTGAAGTACGACGTTGGCCATATTGAAAAAAAGGTAGCACAGTACAATATAAAAAATTATAGTTTTTCAAGTATTTAGAGCTGACGCTCTTTGACGCTTTTTCTGCAAAAATTCCTCAAAAAAATTTAAACATAATCCAGTGAAAGTTGCTTGTGGAACATTCTGATAACCCAAATATTTATATTTATCTGGGTAAAAAATTAAATAGCTAAAATCCCAAATTGGTGTGGTTTTTCACTTTATTCAAAAGTTTGAAGAGTTTAATCACAACATTGACATCAAGCATATTAGTACCCATCATTGACATCAACTACTTTCCAAAACATCCGTTGAAAATTGTAAATTTTGAAGAGCATATTCGTAATTTGTCAGATAATTTATCTATCTTGACCTACTCTTTTAATATATTATACTGTTTTAAATTGGTGAAAATCAAATTTAAATTGAAGCAAATAGAACTATAAATTCATTATTTTTGATTCAACAGAATTTTACAGATTAAGAACTCGTGCAGGTTGTATAGTTTTAACTCGAATGGATAAAAAAGTTTT
>JABUQX010041166.1:0-25000 GCA_015478945.1 Trachelipus rathkii | reverse complement strand
AATATATATATAATATATAATATATATATATATATTTGCTTAATTCTCACATCTTACATTCCATCCAACAAGGTTTAACTAACTTCCTAGATTAGTAAAACTTGTCAATCTGTTTCACCACGTACCTCTCTATTATTAATATCAACCCTGGGGCTTCCTTCATCTTAGAAATAACCATGGTGAGAGTTTTTGCTGCATATACGAGTATTTTAAGGCATTCCTCCCGCCTCACGTGCTTCATTTTGCTTCCAACATCCAACAAATACTAGAGCATCTTCTTCGTATCTAATGCTATTAATATTTCACCCGCTGGATTTTAATTTCCTTTCAAGTGACTGATTTTCAGTTGGAAATAATCTTTATTATAAAGGCAGAACAAATTCTGGTAACATCGAACAACCTTGTAGGAGACTTCTTAACACACTGTCATTCTGATGCATCATCATCTATTAACAGCTGTTTTATCTATACAATAAAAAGACTTAATTATTCTCAAACCCATTACACACACACACACACACACACACACACATACACACACACACACGCACACGCACACCACACACCACAACTAGATATATCGATTATATTTATATATATATATATATATATATATATAATGTTTAATAAAGTTTATATGTTCTACATATCAATAAAATCTATATTATTTATAGATATATATAGATATACACAACATATATATATATATATATATATATATATATATATATATTAGGGGCCTTATTAATCCAACCGCTTTTGGCCGATTTCAATGAAACTTACTTTCCGATTTTCATGAAATTTACATTCAATGTTTAAAATGAGTTGAAACAAAAGAAAAAAAAATTAAAAACACTAAAAAAAACTCGAGAAATGAACCTGAAAAAAGTTATGAAGTCCACAAATTTCATATTTAAAAACATGTAAAATTAATCTCAATTTTTTGTTAAATAAAAATCCACACCGCACGGGCTTATCCCTATTCAAAGGAGACGAAACTTCTCTAGGTAATTTCTACCTTTGCTAACCTGACAAGGGATCGAACCCAAGCCCTATACCTAGCGACTCAGTCGTGTTACCACTGAGCCACGACATACTGCCACATGCTAAGAACTTTGTTTAAACTTTATGTATAGGCTTATTATGATGTTGAAGCAATATTTTAATTATTTTTCACCACTCACGGTTAGGGGGTAGGGGGGGGGGGGAAGTAGCCCACCGTAGGAAAATATTTGTGAGCCATGTATTTAAATCGTGGGTTTCGTGGATTTTATTCACTTTTTTTTTTTTTTTAATGAAAATCATATTTTTAAAAAATATTTTGAAAGTCGCATTTAAAGGACTTTGAGTGATTATATATATATATATATATATATATATATATATAGTATATATAATATTTTTACAGAGGTAAGTTTAGATTTAAGTTATTTATATATTATATAATATAATTATTTAATATATATATATAATATATATATATATATATATATATATATATTATATATCTATATATAATTTTAACAAATTATATCTTTATATATAGCCCCTGTTATGTTAAGACTCCGTCAGTTTTTGATTTTTTTTTTTGTTTTTTTTTTAACATATTGCTAGTATGTGATACTATCAATGCATTTCAGTGGTGATTTACAAGATTCAAAAGTTCGAAATATTTTAAATAATTATTTAAAAATCCTACATTTATATCAATAAAATTTAAAAAAATGAAATATTTTTTTATAATTACACACTTACAGAAAAACCAATACATATTTGGAATCAGCGTATTAAAGCTTATTACAAAAATGTAAAAAGCAAAAAAAAAAAAAATGAGAAAAATTTTTTCCATAAATGAAATATCTCGAAAAGTACGACACTTACAGAAAAACCAATTACATATTTGGAATCAGCGTGTAAAGCTTATTACAAAAATTTAAAAGAAATAATAATAAAAAAAAATAGGGGGCTCGAGACGCCGCGGGGGACAGAAGGGGGGACGTTTTTCCATACCCGTAGGGGAGGGGCGGAGGAACCCCCGCCACACCAAATACGAAAGAGCGGGGGTTCCGGAAGACCTAGGCGGGGAAATAGTCCTACCCTGTCGTTCCCCCGGAAGGCCGAGAGACCCCGTCTCCTGCCATCTTTGCGGTTTACCCTTGGGTATTCCTTTAGTTAAAAAAAAAAAAAAAAAAATTAAACTGACGGAGTTCGTAAAACGTAACTGGTCCTATATTTTTTTGAATCATGTCTTACCACTTAAATTGATTGGTAGGATCATATACTAGAAATATATAAAAAAAAAAAAAAAAAAAAATTAAAACTGACGGGGTCGTAAAATAAAGCTTGCCTATATATATATTATATATATATATATATTATAATATATTATATATATATATTATATTATATATATTATAATATATATATTATATATATAGATATATATATATTATATATATATAATATATATATATATATATAATATAATATTATATAATAGGTTGACTAAAGACATTGCGAACATACAATCACCTCATGTTTTGGACAAAGGAAAAGTATAGGGCACCCCTGAGGGGCAGAATAATAATAATAATAATAATAATTAATAATAATAATAATAATAATAATATAATAATAATAATAATATAATAATAATAATAATAATAATAATAATAATAATATAATAATAATACATCATATCTAAGTGATAGTCAATTGATGATTTCAATAAGAAGTGACATAAGCCGTAAGTGTTTTTTAAAAATATAAAACCAAAAACTATAAATAAAAAAGATAATAAACTTTTTAAAAAAAGATTGATATAAAAAAAAGATTGATTGAAAAAAAAAAAAGCAGTACTTACTGCAGTTAATTATTTTTAATTTCACTTCATTAAAATTAATAAAAATCCATTTACAAGATATTTGCTTTTATTTTAATATGTTTATTAAGTTAAATATATATTCTAACCCAATAAATTTGGGTTAAAATCTTTTTAATATTAAATAATTTCACAAATTTCACAATTGTTTACACAACTTCTTTACTCTAAAACACTAGGCTTACTGGAACGGGCATTGCCTAAGGCAGAGCGGGATGCCCACTTACAGTGCTTTTGAGTTAACAGATATATGAACAAACAACACATCCTTCCAGCACAGGCTATTCTTGTTGTTGTTCTTTTTTTCCTCTTATAATTTTTGCAAAGATAAATAGTTGAAAAAAAATTCTTTATAATAAATAAAAAGAAGTTTTATACTCCATTTATTTAAAAGTCTAGACTTTTAATATTGCTTAGATGCCAATTTCTTAAATATTATAATTAATTAGATTTTTTTTCCTTTAAGTTAGACCCATGGATAATTATGCAATCCAAGTAATCACTTTGTTTGATCACACATACGGCACATTCTTTGATGCACACACGTACACACACTCGCGCACACACACACACACATATACACACACACACACACACACACACACACACACACCTACACACACACACACACACACACACACACACACACACACACACACACACACTATAAGCCAAAATTTTGAAAGAAATATTTCTCCTTACAATTAATGTGCCCTAATGATATCTTTGGAAATAATGGGCTCTTAGAGATTTCACAATACATTTCATTTTGTTCTATTATTATTTCTTTTTATAAACATTAAGGCTTACTGGAACGGGTTAAAAATTAAATAAAAAAAATTATTGAAGCTTTGAAAATAGGTTTGAAATTGTTCTTTTTCTTAGTTTTTAATAATGGTTTTGTTACAATTATGTAAGCTTTTATTATTTTCATTATTATTATTTATTATTATTATTATTATTATTATTATTATTATTAT
This sequence comes from Trachelipus rathkii, assembly GCA_015478945.1. NCBI lineage: Eukaryota > Metazoa > Arthropoda > Malacostraca > Isopoda > Trachelipodidae > Trachelipus > Trachelipus rathkii. Next base: position 21,139 of record JABUQX010041166.1, on the reverse strand, counting down.
TATTATTATTATTATTATTATTATTATTATTATTATTATTATTATTATTATTATACATAAACCCTCCCTTCTGTGGACTAAAAAAAACACGCAAAGCGTCAGCTACAAAGCAGCTAAACTTTACAACTCAATGCCACAAGACATCAAAACCGAAAACTCTACCAAATCTTTTGCTAAAAAAATAAAAACTTATTATCTAAATAAATATTAATAAATAACTAACTCAGCGATGTAACCTATTATTATTATTATTATTATTATTATTATTATTATTATTATTATTGTATTATTATTATTATTATTATTATTATTATTATTATTATTATTATTATTATTATTATTATTATTATTATTATTATTATTATTATTATTATTATTATTATTATATTATTATTATTATTATTATTATTATTATTATTATTATTATTATTATTATTAATATTATAATTTGTTATAATCATTGTTGTTATTATTATTATTATTATTATTATTATTATTATTATTATTATTATTATTATTGTGTTTATTATTATTATTATTATTATTATTATTATTATTATTATTATTATTATTATTTTTATTATTATTATTATTATTATTATTATTATTATTATTATTATTATTATTATTATTATTATTATTATTATTAATATTATTATTATTATTATTTTAATCTTATTATTATTATTATTATTATTATTATTATTATTATTATTATTATTATTATTATTATTATTATTATTATTATTATTATTATTATTATTATTATTATTATTATTATTATTATTATTATTATTGTATTATTCTGGTTACAATTTTTATTCGACTGTCATTCTATAATTGCACTAATCATCATCCATATCAGGTAAATAATCAGTTGTTGTTACCTTGGTATAAATTATTAAAATAGTGTTTATATTATTGGTAGCATATTATCTTAAATTGTTACAAATTATAGCTATTGCCATTTCAATGATTATTTATTATAATAATTCTTGCTAGCAGTTGTTTCATAATTACTGGTAATTTATTATTATTATTATTATTATTCTGGTTCTTATCACTATTATTATCATTATTATTATTATTATAATTACTAATTAATACAGTATTATTATTATTATTATTATTATTATTATTATTATTATTATTATTATTATTATTATTATTATTATTATTATTATTATTATTATTATTATTATTATTATTATTATTATTATTTATTATTATTATATTATTATTATTATTATTATTATTATTATTATTATTATTATTATTATTATTATTATTATTATTATCATTATTATTATTTTTATTATTATTATTATTATTATTATTATTATTATTATTATTATTATTATTATTGTTATTATTATTATTATTATTATTATTATTATTATTATTATTATTATTTATTATTATTATTATAATTATTATTATTATTATTATTATTATTATTATTATTATTATTATTATTATTATTATTATTATTATTATTATTATTATTATTATTATTATTATTATTATTATTAATATTATTATTATTATTATTATTATTTTAATTATTATCATTCTTATTATTGTGTTTGTGTCTTATTATTATTATTATTATTATTATTATTATTATTATTATTATTGTGTGTGTGTGTGGCTGTTGAGTTATTTATGTAAATATTATAACTATAAATGTTACCGTGAATATAGATAAGATAAAATTAAATATTAGACAGAATTATTATTATTATTATTATTATTATTATTATTGGGATTATTATTATTATTATTATTATTATTATTATTATTATTATTATTATTATTATTATTATTATTATTATTATTATTATTATTATTATTATTATTATTATTATTATTATTATTATTATTTATTATAGTAATAAAAATGATAATAATAATAGTAACATGTGTGTGTAATATTTTTATTATTACAATTATTATTATTATTATTATTATTATTATTATTATTATTATTATTATTATTATTATTGTGTGTGTGCTTTTTTGTATGGTTATAATTGTTTTTAGGTTATTAAGTCGCTTCATTCTATTTTAGGAAATCTTCGTCTCGGGTAAGTTTTTTTAAAAGTTTGTGTTCAATTTTTGATTTCTAAAGAATTTAAGAAAGATCTATTAGAACTATTATTATTATTATTATTATTATTATTATTATTATTATTGTGTGTGTGTGTGTATTATTATTATTATTAATTAAAAATGTCGTTATAATTTTAGGAAAGGGAAGTTTCATTTTGTTTCTTGCAAATTTTGTAATATATATATATATATATATATATATATATATATATATATATATATATATATATATATATATATATATATATATATATATATATATATATATATATATATATATATATATATATATATATATATATATATATATATATATATTTTTATATATATATATATATATATATATATATATATATATATATATATATATATATATATATATATATATATATATATATATATATATATATATATATATATATATATATATATATATATATATAATAAAATTTTTTTTTATTTTTATATATATATATATATATATATATATATATATATATATATATATATATATATATATATATATATATATATATATATATATATATATATATATATATATATATATATATATATACAGGGGGTCTCAAAAAAATGTACTAACACATTGACTGCTTTTTGTTTTTTCAGGTGTAACTACTGTAACAGAATGGCAGGAGATCAACTTAGCTTTGAAGAGAGAAAGTTTGTCCTTAAATGCTATTGGACCACCGGAAACGCCACGGAAGTGCAAAGACGGTTCAGAAGGGAGTTCGATAAACCGCCACCAACGCACCGGACCATTGCCCGCATCAGAGAGAAATTTGAAGCAGATGGAACCGTTCACAACGTCAACAAGAAACGTTCTGGACGACCACGGACATCCACCAACCCTGCAAAGGAAGAGCAGGTACAGGAAACCCTCATCCGATCTCCACAGAAATCTCTACGACAAACGGCTCGGGAGAAACACATTTCAAAAGATAACGTCCATCGCATCTTGAAGCGTCTACGCTGGAAATGCTACATACCAAGACTACTCCATGCTCTCAATGAAGACGATCCGGACCGGAGACTTCAATTTTGTGAATGGTACCTGGCTAAATGTGCAGAAGATGCAGGGTTTCCACACAAAATTGTCTGGAGCGATGAGGCCACCTTTAAATTAAATGGCTCGATTAATCGCCATAATTGTACCTACTGGGGTCCTGTAAATCCCCATGTTAAAGCTGAACACCATTTAAACCTACCAGGGGTAACTGTGTGGTGTGGGATTTCAGCATTGGGCATCATAGGACCGTTTTTTTTAACGGAGCGATCGATGGGGACAGGTACCTAACCTTGCTGCAGGAGTCGGTCGGTCCACACATTGACGAGATGTTTGGTGATAACGACGTGATTTACTTTCAGCAAGATGGAGCACCTCCCCACTACCATCGCGATGTAAGAGCTCACCTCGATGCAGCATTTCCAAACACATGGATTGGACGAAGGGGTAGTATTGAATACCCTGCGCGTTCCCCAGATCTCACGCCAATGGACTTCTTTTTATGGGGATACCTCAAGGACAGAGTTTATCGCTCAAAACCAAGAACGATAAATGCATTGAAATTGGAAATCGAAAGACAATGTCGCGACATTTCAAATGAACTGTTTCGTGTCGTTTGCGACTCCATTGGTTCGCGTTATCAGCTGTGTCTGGACAATGGCGGTCATCATTTTGAACATTTGCGAACATGATTCTTTAAATACATGTATGTTGATACACCTTTATATATATATATATATTTTTAAATTTATATATATATATATATATATATATATATATATATATATATATATATATATATATATATATATATATATATATATATATATATATATATATATATATATATATATATATATATAAAAAATTAATTATATTATTTTAATTTTTAAATTTCTTGAAAATGTAAGTTTTATCTTTTTTATTTTATGGCTGTTTTAGAATAAAAATAAAAATAATTTGCATCATAATTACGTTATACATTTGTTTCCGAAACTGAAATATATTTGTTTGTCATGTGTTGCGCCTGCATCTTTATGTCTTTACGGTACTTTACCGTATAGCATTTGGAGATTAGATTCATTGGAAAAGTGGTATATTTTTTATTCTCAAAAGCAAGCAAAAAAAAATAGTTGAAACAAAAAAATGTTTTACTGTAACTCTGTAAGCACTAAGCTGAGTCAGAGTCGAAATTTTGAATTTGACTGCTGGAGTCGGAGTCGAAAATTTTTGTTTAAGTGGAGTCGGAGTCGGAGTCGGAGTCGAAATTTTTTGTTTAAGTGGAGTCGATTGTTATTATTATAATTATTATTATTGTTATGGTTTTAATTATTTTTAGACTCATTATTATTAAATGTATTTCGGGTTTCAAAGGACACAACACTGTGTTGCAATTAGTAAACCCATTTCACATACTAGGGAAATTAATTTTGGTTATTATAATTGATTGATGTATTGAAATTGTAAAATATTTGACAATATAATATAAAAATGTATGTCATCTTTGTTATTTAATTTATTTGTAATGAATAAAACTTTTTGAATTGAATTGAATGATTATTATTATTATTATTATTATTATTATTATTATTATTATTATTATTATTATTATTATTATTATTATTATTATTATTATTATTATTATTATTATTATTATTATTATTATTATTATTATTATTATTATTATTTTTTTACTATTATTATTATTTAGATTTAATATAATTTGATTTTTTTCTTAGTTCTTTTATTTTTATTATTATTTTTTTTGGGAGTATTCTTATTTTAAAAATACTCCACCCCGGACCCTCGACCTCGATCGACCCGATCAAAAAATAAAATACATGTGAAAATATCAAATATCAATTTATTATTATTATTATATTATTATATTATTAGGTTATTATTATTATATTTATTAAGATTCAATAATTATATTATTAATTATGTTTATTCTACCATATTAATCTATTCACATTCGATTATACGATTCGAATGATATAATATATATATAGTATAATAATTAAATACGTTATATATATAATACTATATATATTATATGGTTTAGAAAGATGAAGAACATATTTAGTATATATATAATATATATACCGTATATATATATATAAATATGCTATATATATAGATATAGTATATATATATATATAAATATAATATATATATATATTATATACTTATAATAATATATATATATATATATAATAATATATAATATATATATATACTATATACTATAAAGTAGTAGGTAGTATAAAACCTCAGTTACCCTATCCAACCGAGAAATAAATGTTATATATATATATATATCGATTTGTAGCTATCAATCTATGAATATTAATTTGTCGTACCAGAACCATAAAAGGTACTGAGAACGGATCGGGACCCAACTCAGAAGCTACCCCACCAACCTCTTTCCCCAACCCCGACCTTAATGGAAAGAGATTTTACAATGATGGTATATTATTTCTGCACTTAGGTAGTTGAAATTCAAAATATAGGATAGGAGGTTGTGATGAGAAACATCAATTTTCTGCCTTTCTGCTAAGAGTTGTTTCTCTTTTTAATAACATGATTAGCCCAGCATTGGTGTGAAATTACTCTCATCAATTGAGCAACCTATGGGAAGTTGTTATGGACAAAAAGGCAAATATTTATCAATTGAAAGTTACCTCAAATGCGTGAGGTAAGAACATTGTGAAACTATTAACTTCCACCACCTAGAAATAGAGGAAGTCTTGACATTTGAAAATCTAGTCGTTTTTTCTTGTGAGAGTTTTCCAGATATTTGTTCCTAATCATTTATGGCAATGCTGTGCGTTTCCGTCACCACCGCCAATGACTAAAAATTTCTTCAATAGAAGAACCATAGAGGTTTCATTGTAGAAGAGTTGGACCTCTTAGATTTCTTTGTTTTTCTTTTAATGGTGGTGAATTAATAGACACTGTTCAGATTTGAAGTTTTTCAACTGCCACACAAAGAGTGACGAATTAACTTGTTCTAATAATAAGTGTTACAAAAAAACTTGCCTTTTTATGGGGATGGAGATCGAAGTAAGTTGCAATAGTTGCAAATTAATTTCCACATAACCAAAGGTTTTTTCCTAGCTCTAGTTAATTACATCTATTCACTCTTTTTAAAACCGTCATCATTTCATTTGAAGATGGTCCAGAATGCTTCCTTAGCTTTGAGCAGTTGAATGGTATTTACATCGAACACAGAAGATGTAGAGCCGACTAATTTTTTTGTTAACTTCTTCAAATGGTTTCAATAGCTTAAAATGCAGTGTGATATGATTCATTTTCCACATTAGTTAAAATGTATAACTTGGAATACAACGGCGTACCAAAGCTAGGAGGGTCTTTGCAGCAATACACCATTCTTTTCCATCAATGAAGAAATGTACTATTCCAGCAGAGATGGAATGTCTTGATAACTTAAGAATATGAAATAATGCAAGCCGTTTTTTGAAATCTTTACAGTCTTTTTGATTATTCATTTTCAAAGTTCACTTAAAAGTATTTTTATTATAAAAAATCCTAAATCATAGATACGACAAAATAAATATCCGCGCAACATCCTCAGGGCAAAGCACGGATGCGGATACGGATCTTTAATAATGTGCATATGCTCCGCGGATCGATATTATCTAGCTAATCACTAATATTTAATAAAATAATTTTTAAAAGTAAATATTATATAAATATATATTTATTTAACATATAATATATATTAATATATATAATATATATAATATATATATATTATAATATATATATATTAATTAATATATAATATATATATAGATATATAATAATAGATATATATATATATAAATATATATAATATGATATAAATAATTATATATATATATTAATATATATAAATTAATAATTATATAGATTATAAAATATATATAAATATACTAATAGTAAATAATAATAATAATAAATATAATATATATATATATATATATAAAATATATATATAGATATAGAATATATATATATTAATATAATATAATATAATATATATAATAATATATAATATATATATATATAATATATATATATATAAATACCCGGGAAACTGGGGACCTCCCAGTTTTATTTTTTTTTTGTTAACATATGCTAGTATGTGATACTATCAATGAATTTCAGTGGTGATTAAAGATCAAAAGTCATCCAAATATTTAAAGAATATTTAAAAAATCACATTTATATAAATTAAATTTTTAAAAAACAATGTGAAATCAGGATAAAATTGTTGCCTATTTTCAAAAAAACCAATACAATTAAACCCAATAAAGCTTATTACAAAAATTAAAAAAGCAAAAAAAAAAAAAAAAAAAAAAAATAAAAAAAAAATTTCAAAATTGAAAATCTCAAAAGTACTACTGTTCCAAGATACTCTGAACACACATCTGAACCACTCTTGGTAAATGTTGATATAAATAAGATTAAAAAAGAAAACAAAATAATAAAAAAAAAAAATTTAGGGAAAAATCGTATAGGACAGAGGGACGTTTTCCATACCCCGAGTAGGGGGCGGAGGAACCCCCGCGACACCCCAAATACGAAAGAGCGTGGGTCCGGAGACCCTCCCCGGAGGGGAAATATCCTACCACGTCTCGTTCCCCTTGAAGTCCGAGATACCCCTACTCCTTGCCATCTTGCTGTATACCTGGGTATTGCCTAGAAAAAAAAAAAAAAATTAAACTACGGAAAAAAAGTCGAAAACGTAACTTCTCCTATAATTAACATGTTTTCAACCCCAAAGGGGCTTTAATCAGTATACTAAAAAAATAAAAAAAAAACCAAAAAAATAAAAACTAGAACAAGAACATAACACCCTTATATATAATATATAATACATATATAAATAATAATAATATGTCAATACAAAAGAAAAAAAAATTTAATCTAATAATAAATAATATAAAATATATATATATAATATATGCTATATAGATATATATTGAGGAAAATTAAGACAAACGCTGCGTTTGAAACTGTTATTTAAAAATTATATAAAGTTTAATTGAAGAAAAAAATAAAATAATAAAAAAATAATAAAATAATAATAATAAATAATAATAATAATAATAAAATAATAAAATAAAAAATAATAATAATAAAATATAATAAAACTCATAACTAAAGATATAGTCTTATAATTGCATATCCCAAATATTAAGAGACATACTCTCGTAAGTTTTTGAAAAACTGGTTATAAAACCAAAAACTATAAATAATATATATATATAATAAACTTTTTAAAAAAAAATTGGTTATAAAAAAATATCAATTGCAAGTTAAAAAAAAACAACTACTTACTGCAGTTTAATATTTAACTTCACTAATTAAATTTAATCAAAAATCGAAGTAATTATTGATTTTGATAAGTTTATTAAGTTAAATATATATTCTATATCTTCTATATATATATATCTGTTAAAATCTTTAATATATATATATATCATCATATATTTCACAATGTTTACAACAACTCTTTACTCTAAAAACACTAGCTTACTTTTAAACGCATTTTCCTAAGCCAGATGATCTTTAATTCCCCATTACATGTGCTTTTGATGTTGAACAATATTAGAACAAACAACACATCCTTCAGCCACAGCTATTCTTTGGTTCTTTTTTCTCTTTTTATTAATTTCCAAAATAAATATTGAAAAAAAAAAGAAATGTCTGTAAAATAAATATATAAATATGTAGAATGGTAGATAATTTGAGAGAGGCGGTACAATTAATTTTAATATGTGCTTAGATGTCCAATTACTTAAATATGTAAATAATACATTTGAAACATAAGCATTGGTTATTAAACTCACTGAATTTTGTACATCACCTTTGTTGAAATCACACACGAAATTCCGCGCCGAGCACACACACCTCTACACACACACGCGCTCTCTCTATCATCTATCTATCTATCTATCTTATCTCGTTACTAATTTATATCTATCACCACACACACAACACAACACAACCACACACCTACACACAACACACACACACACACACACACACACCACACACACCTACACCACACACTCTTCCACACAACAACACACAACACACAACAATCAAAAACTTTAAAGAAATATTTCCATATACGAGTTTTTAACCGAAAATATGCATATTATTGGGCTTGCAATAAAGAATAGGATAACAATCTTCAGTCTATTATTTCTTTTATCTAAAACATTAGGCTTACTGGAACGGTACGTAAAAATAAAATAAAAAAGGAAGCTTTTGGAAAAAGAGTTTTAAGTGCACTTTAGTATTTCAAAAATTATTCGTACAATTTTGTAATTTGTGACTTTTAATTTTAATATTAATAATATATATCATAAATAATTATTATTATAAATATATAATATATATACAAATAAACACATATACGTTCTTCTTAACTAAAAAAAAAAACCCGAAACTCAGCCAAGCCCCAACTTTAGCCCCAGCTCCAACACCAATCCCACTCCCAACACCAAACTCAATTTCAAACCTTTCCAAACATAGAAAAACTGCACCAAAAAAATTTCCTGTTTCCTCCTCCTCCTTTTCTTCTCACCAAAACAAAAATAAAATATTATTATATTATAATATTATATTATATTATATTACATTTAATAAAATAACAAAATAATACAATAAAAAAATATATTTTTCGAAATATTTATCTGAATTCTTTTAAAAAATATAAATAAATATTTAATTAAGCTTTTTTATGCAGGAAATTCATATTTTATATTATTTATATATTATATTAATACATTAATTATATATATATTAATATTTTATTAATAAAAATAATATAATATACATCATATTATTATTATTATTATTAATTATATATTAATATAATTATATATTATCTATATATATTATCATATATAAATATATATATTATAGACAATAAATATTTATTATTATATATATATATAATTATATTATATAATATATTATTATATATATTCTATTACATTTTATTCGACTGTCATTCCGATAATTACACAATCATCATCCAATCAGTTAATATCAGTTTTTACCTTAGTATAAACTATATTAATTTATGTGTTGAAATGTCAGTGATAATGATTCCTAAACAATTACAAAATGAAATATTGGCTATTCAAAATTCGATTATAATAATTCTTGCTAGCAGTTTTTTTATATTCTAAAAAAGATAACAGGAAAAAAAAAAATGACTAAAAGAAAAAAATGATAAAAAAAAAAGACAAAAGGGGAAGACAAAAAAAAAAAAGAAAATTAATGAAATAGCTGAGAAAAGAAAAGACCACGATCCAATGAGATAAGAAAAAAAAAATAAAAATATGGCAATATCATATAAGAATAAAATACCGTAGAAAAGAAATGAAAAAAAATGAAAAAAAAGAATTAAAAAGAAAAGAAAGAAATGGATCTTTCATTAACAAGACATCAACAAGATAAAAATTATAATATCAATACAAATGCTACTCGATTATAATAATAAGTAAGTAATAGATTAATATTATATATAGAGGAGATAATTATAATATATTATATAAAATATAATATATAAATATATAAGTATATACGTATAAATAAATAAATAATAAAATAATAATAAATATAAATATAATAGTAAATAGTAATTTACTAATAATTAATAATTAAATAATTAATTATAAATAATAAGGATATAATATAATATATAAAAATATATTAAAATAATGATAGAAGATATAATAGTATAGTATAAGTAGTTATAGTAAAGAGAAATAAGCAGAAGGCAAATAATAAAATTAAGAGTAGGAATTACTTGAAAAGAAAACACAAGAATGATAAGGAAAAAGAAAATATTACAAAAGAAGCGAACTACTAAACTATAAAGCTCACCCTAATCCTAACTCTCACGTCTATAAATAACTTCCAAAAATTTTAATTTAATAATATAAAAAATTTAGTAAGTAATGACAAAAAATTATCATATTTAGAATAAGTTCTTTTAATTTATTTAATAATTAAGGATTAATAAGTTAAAATAAAAGTGAATGATGAAAAATTATTAACACCTCACTCAATAAATCAACGCCAATCAGCCCGATCCGTACGTTGATCGACATTACAAATACGTCCCAATTGAGTCCATCATACACACATTTTAAAGATTAAACTCGAAATTGTTCCAAAAATAAACTAATTATAGATATATATTATTTATATTTAAATTTTACTATTATAATGGTGGAGTGGGAGTGTTAATTATACTGTAAAATATATTATTGCTGCATCTGATTAATTTAAATGTTATTTACTATAAAGTATAACTTATCAATATTTTATTATATAGATTGAAATAATATCTTATTATATTATTAATATTTTATATTCCATTATTATTTAATGATAATAATAGGATATATATTATTTATTATTATCCAAATATTTATATTAGTATTTATTTAGTTTTCTGATTAGCCCAGAATTATTTATTATTAATAAATTTAAGTTCAAGAATAACCTTATATGGGGTATAGGTAAAATGCCAGCTAAAGAAGTTACTCCATGTATCCGTCACTTCCGCAACAAAGATACTAATATAAATAGATACAAAAAAATAACTGAATATAAATAATAATAATATATTATATATATAAATTATACCTAACAACTACACTATAGTAATAACGTATATATAATATATAATAAATTTTATATAGAAAATGAAAAAAAAAAAAAATTAACTTATTTATTATTTTTATTATTTTATTTATATATATATATTATATACTCACAAAAGAAAATTACTCTAGCTACAAAGAAGAAAAAAATAGATAAAAACTTAATAAAAAATAATATCCATTAATTTAGTCAATGGAGCTATACATTAATATACCGTTTTATGACGTCGTTCTGGTTATTGAAAATAAAAATAATTCAGTTTCCTCAAGTATCATTATAAACTAAATAAAGAAATACCCATCAGGGTAAAAACACGCAAATATAGTTACAAAAGTCTTTTATAAATATATAAATATATAAGATAGCTCTATCTCGGCACATCCTGATAGAATAGATTAAATATAGGGATATCAGTATAACATAAAACTAGTGATTATAGTAAATAAAAGATATTATAAGGATTAGGATACGTAGACTATATGACGATACACCCCACTCTCACGGGAATACAAGAGAGAGGAGTATAACTAGGCGGAACCCACCGACTCTTTATATGAGAGTAATTTGAAAAAAGATAATGAAATGATCCAGCGGGGAGATTACCATATAACCCGCCCCTGACCGTACGAGGCCTAAACAACCGGGGGTTATCGAGAAGAACGTCGCAACCCCCCTCGAACCGATACCCACAAAGCACGGTCGAATGCACATCAGCATAACCCTACCTAAAAAAAAGTATATAATTGATACGCTCGCCGTAAAAATCCAATATGTTTTTAATTAGACTCACCCCATTCTTAAAGACCGGCCACGAATCTACCTATCTTTAAGTTTGGAGACTCTTTAAAAAAAAAATTTAAAAAAAAATTTTTTTTTTTTTCCATTTTCATTTACAAATTTCATACGCTGATTCCATATAGTTATCAGTTTTCTTGTACCTATCTTAGGTTTTCGATGATTATCATAGCATCGTCAAAAGAACTAGACTTCATTGCAGATGAAAATTAGGCCGCAAATATGATCCTACTTCATTCCATTAATTAATTATCCAAACCGAAATTCATATAACTACTTTATTATATTTATTAGTTATTCATTACAATTATTGCATTATTATATTAATTAAATTATTATTATAAATATGAATTATATTAAAATGATCTAATTAAAATTATAACTTCACTGACAATATATATCATTCATTTAAACAAAATTACATGGTCAAATATGAATTAACTATCATTATCTACATACTATTTATTATCTCATACACTAACATCATCCAATAATATTATTAATAAATAATCCTAGATTATTATTCATTAATTGATGAATATAACACTCTTCTATAATATCCAATCCCTATACAATACACCACCTATAATTAGTAAATAAAATCAAATCCAACGACCAAATATAATAAATTGACCAAGAATGTTTTCCCCTGCTTAAATCAAACCCACCACAAATTATTTCTGAAGGCCAAAATAATAAATTTAAAATAAAATCAGTACATTCCCTCAGAACGTCCAGAAACGCAACAATAATAGCAACCTAGCACCGCCATATCTAGCCTGGAACATCGACAAAAATTCGACAAAACCCTCGCCAACAAGGAATGTCAGAAACAAGTCAGTACTCCACAAAAACGGCCCAAAACACGATGTACACAAAATTCAACACTAACAGATTGGCCTAGAACTTATCTAGGACAACGTTAGAAAACGCCACTAAATAAATGTACATATGAGTGATCACACAAAATATACTGAGATACATATGATATATAATATATATATATACCCTATAAATCCAAAAAATATAAATATAAATATATAAGGCCGTAGCAAGTGGGCTCATGTGTATAATAGATATTGACAGCTGCATACAATATAAATAATAATATATATAATATCAAAAAATAATAATAAACTACACTAAATATATATATATATATAGTATATATATAACTAGTACTATATATATTATATATATATATACTATAGTTATATATATATCACTATATATAAATATACTAACTATATAATAAATACTAATGTTGATATAGATGTCCAAAATCTTCCTCAAGTGGAAATAAGCAGGCAATAAAACAATGTACAACCATAATGAACTCCAGCTAGTTCTAATAAAACCAGCCCGTTCCAACAACCAGACATAAACCAATAAGTCTTAAAGCTATGATGATACAAATACTGTTCCAAAATATTTATATAAAAACTGTACTAAAACCCCCAAAACTATTATCTATTTCCCATTAAAAAAAATGATTGCCTTTTATAAAAGATTATAAAAAAATAACGAACGGCATACAAGCCCCCTCACACAAACCCAGTACGGTACTATACATGAGAAACTTATCATTCCAACCCTAGAATTTTAAAGGCCCAACCACCAATACCACCCCAATGTTAATTTTAATTCAACTTCCTCCCTTAATAAAACACAAGACGTGAATATACCACCAATTATTTGGAACTCGCTGGTTAAAAAATCGCTGTTTCACGTAACCTATGCCTCTAATATAATCTCTAAAGCATTATTCCACCATTATTAAGTTATCATTATTTTAGTATATTATTAATATAATATTACTTAATAATGTAATATACTTCATATTCTGTTGCCATTCTGTCAATGTGTCTATTATTATATGGGTAAACACTCCCATATTATTAATTTATTTAAAAATATTATTTAGTTAATCAATTTAATATTAATAGACATTAAAAATGAAATAAAGCGCCCGAAACTAAAAGAAATTAACCCGCACAATAATGGACCTACTCTTCGGAACTAACCCAGATAGATACAAAGAAAAACTGAAACATATATGGAAATCAGCGTTATGAAATTTCTATGGAAAAAGGAAAAAATAAAATTTACTTTTTTTTTCCTATTTTTTTGCGAAACTAGTCAATCTCCCAACCAAAACACGATAGGTACAAAGTAAAGGTACCTATCAAAAAATAAGTGTTTGCATTAAATTTGAAAGAATTTAGCTATTTTCACCAAAAAAGCTCTTTCTGTTTTTACACAAAAAGAATATTAGTGATAACACGTAAAGAAGCACAAGAGTCTGTTTCTTTAAATATTCCGAAAAAAGACAGAGTAGGACTACTATTCCCTCCCCCACTCCGACGAAGGTCTCCGAACCCCCGCTCTTTGGATGATACCTTTTGATTATTGTTGGAACATGTTCGCGTGATAAAGGTATATATCCTCCACACCGCTCCCAACTACGGAAGGCTATGTGAAATACAGTATCGACCACACCCTTACTGTCCCATCCGTCGGCTCGAGCACCACCTAAAAAAATATTTTATACTTCTTTAAGTTTTTATGTATTTTATAGTTTTTACCTCCTATGTTTATTTACTTTAAGTTTGAGGAAGATTATAAAAAAAAATAAAGTTGAATTTTTTTATTTTCATTATTCCATAGCAAAATTTCATACGCTAGATGATCCATATATATGTTATTCAGTTTTCTAAGATGAAATACTATTTATCGTATAGACGATTCTGTCACCTGACGATATACGGATATTCTTAAATCTTTAGTGGATTGAGTCAGAATTTTATTTTACTTTTTTTAGTGAAATATATTATTGATTAATTATTATATATGTAATATTGATTATATATGTCATGAAATTATCCCTGATTAAATAATATATTATTATTATATAACTATATATTATTATTATTGATTAAATCTGATTATTATCTATTAGTTTATTATATTACTAAATATTGATAAAAGTAAAAAATAACATTAATAAATTATATTGAAGGTTAAGAACTTTATCTTTTCTATAAAAAAACAAGATCTGTAAGAACACCGCAAAATAATTTTTCTATAATGTATAAATCATAATAAGTAGAATGTCAAAAGCAATAATCAAAAATAGCGCTAACACTCATGTCCTAGCTCTAAGGCTCAACAAAATTTCTACTTGCTATAACGTGTCCCAGAAATTCTAAAAAAAAGTACGAAAATTATCATTGTCTAGCTTGTCTATGAATTGGCCATATATATATACTCATATGGACCTATATATATATATATATATATATATATATATATATATCTATATATATATATATATATATCTATATAGCATGTATATACACAGTAAGAGTAGATAGCATTGTGAAAAATAAATATGAGTAGATATTATATTA
Source organism: Trachelipus rathkii (assembly GCA_015478945.1). Classification (NCBI taxonomy): domain Eukaryota; kingdom Metazoa; phylum Arthropoda; class Malacostraca; order Isopoda; family Trachelipodidae; genus Trachelipus; species Trachelipus rathkii. The sequence continues at coordinate 5,095 of JABUQX010041166.1, read as the reverse complement.
TTAATTCTCTATAAAATGACAAGCACGAATAAATAATAAGAAAAGTTGAAAACAAAAAAAATGTATATTGTACATGTAAATAACTCATGTAAGCTACTTAATTGCGTTTTTAGTCAAGGAAAACTAAAATTTTTGTTGAATTTATTGAACTGCTGTGAAGGCGAAGTCGAAATGTGAGTTATAGGAGTTGAATGACTAGTATAATCGTGAAGCGAAATGTTTAGTATTATGAAGGATATTCACACGGAAAGTCGGGGACGAAAAAGCCAAATGAATTAAAGTAGTACGGAGTCAATAATGAGGAGGTACTAATAACTACACGCAGCCTACTTGCATTAATAAGTAAACATGTCGGGCGCAAAGGGACACTAAAACACATAGTTAGTAGGTAAATTAAGAACCCCATCAACGATAAGCTGAAATGATATACCAAGATATGCCCAGTAACGGGCAAGTGTTGGTGATGGTGAAATATAAAAATAATGATATATGTATATATGATAAATCGAAAGCTTTATTAATATAAAAGTATGAAATGATGAAAAAAGGGATATTAACGCGGTTTTTCATTCATGAAATGGAAAAAAACTTATTAATGAAAGTAGAAAATATTAAGAAAGATAAAAGAAAGTAAAAAACAAATGAGTGTATTTCATAGTTAGAATAATTATATATGAAAGATATTTAAATAATTCATAAATATAGGATATAGAGTAGGAGTTTATATAATTAAAGAAGACATGTCGTATGATAAGCAGTAACTTTTTAGAAGATTTATAATCCAATTGTAATCATTGTTATGAGTGCTAAAATATTAGAAAGAAAACTATGGCTCTGCAGTGAATGGAGCGTGGAAAAATTTTGAGACCAATCAGTGAGACAATAGATTAAGCGCACGAAAAAATACCAAAGGCTCTCTCACACTACCACACGACCCCTTTAACGACGCACAAGATCTCTCACCCGAGTGCAAAAAATAAAAATAATGTCAATGAAGGTATAGGAAATATTTCCAAAAGATATAAAGCAACAATACGTTAATTTGGATAAGCGAATAGAGTTAAGTTTGTAGGATTAGATTTAGGAAAAGATAATAGAGTTGAGAATAGTAGAATTAAGGTAATTATCAAAATTTAAGACATATAGTATTAAAAAAAATAAATTAATTATAAAAAATATAAGAATACATAGTTTAAGCCAGATATTAAAAGTAAACCATACAAAATTCGTACCAGAAATATTTCAATTTCATTTTTTAAACAAAAGATATTTTAATAATCTGAACATATGTAAGACAGAAGAATTAGCTTACAAATATATAAATAGAATAATAATAGATAATATAGATAAAATATATATACGTATATAAGAGATATATATAATATAATATATTAAGAAAGTATATATAATATATATTAATAAGATAATATATAGATATATAGATAATAGAATTAAAATAATATAATAATAAATAATAATAAAAATATATAAATGAATATATATATTATAGAATTAATATATAATATATAAATAGAAAATAATAGATAGATATATATAGATAAGATAAAGTATAATAGATATATGTATAGTAATAATAAAAATAAGAGTATAAATAGATATATAAATATATATATAAATATAAAAAGTTAATATAAAATAAATATATAATTATAATATATAGTAATAAATATATAAATATATATAAATATATATAATTGTATCCATTTATATATTGCAGCCTAGCAACATTAGTATTAAAGAGTTATCTTCCGTGCAACACCAGGTTTGATTTTTTTTTTTTATCTGTTTGTATACGAGCAATATCCCAATAACGTCAATAAATTTCTATCATACTAAAAATGAATTTCAGTCGTCGCGAACAAAAACAACTCCGTATTCCCACACACACAATTCACAACACAACCTAAAAAAAAATGTAATATCTAAAAAAAATCACAATTTTTTTTAAATCAATAAAAATTTTTAAAAAAAAATGAAATATCTCAAAAAGACAGGACACGTGACACAAGTAAAAATTTCTCACAACTTAGATATCAAACACCACCCTTATTATGAAATATCAGACGATAGTAAGTTATACGAATCTTTAAAAAAATACGGTCAAAAAGCACAAAAAAAAAAAATATCAAACTTAATAAAAAATTTACATAAAATGCCACGCATTATATATTTCACAGTATACAGCTATCGACCTGTACAGAAAGATCCAAATAATCATAAGTTTACATATTGACACAGCAACAGTGAGTATAACCCTCGAAATATCAACATATATAGCGTAAGGCAAAGAAGGAAAAACATATAATTAAGTCAATAAAAATAAAAACAATTAAACCAACAATTGAGTGAGAGATCTCGAGGCGCAGATACCCTGAGACGGACACGGATGGGTTAATTCCCAAATATTTTGCACGAGAGATCGTTTTTCCAAAATCCCTCGCTATGGTGGCGCAGGTCGGAATGCGCGACAGACGAATCCACACTAAACACACATCTTCCAGACAGACACCACTGTTAATACGCTGCATTACTAGGAGAAGAAGCAGGGTCTTAGATCTTTCTCGGCAGACCATCTCGCTCGAGATGCAGAAGATATATCTACCTACCCTCGTCAGTATCCCAACCTGCAACAAGCACAGAGCGAAGACAGTCCACACTATCCTTGACAACATCGTTGCTATATACCTCTGGTTACCCAAATAAGATCAACAACTTAGGTCTCTAAAACAAAGTAACACTAAAAAGTAAAAATATCTAAAACATAGATATGCACACGAGAGTTACGCATCCTAAGCCAAAAAGAAAACCGTTAATCTTCGTTATCCCCAGTATATATATAAACAAAATTGCATTTTAGTGCCGTAAAATTAGGAGAAACCTCAAAGATATAGAAGATATCAGTTTGATACTCCAATAACTAAACCGTTTCACATACACAATTAAACCATCAATAATAAGGTCAAAACATATGATAATAAGAATAAGACTGCATTAGTTTGATACTCCAATGACTAAACCGCGCTGACATACACAATTAAACAATCATTATTTAATATTTCACAACTGACAACTGCCTATCAGCACCTATAACCTAATAAACTTATTGTTATATATGGTAACTAATATTGCGTATAAATTTATGGGGCTTACCCCTATGCCCACAAATACGAGTATCTCTTTTTTTTATCACTATATCAATAAACTTCTATTCTGTTCACTTCGTTAATACCTTCAACCTACAATCATTAGCATAGCTAAAATACATCTTTAATATTTATAAAATTTATGAAGTTCACAAGCTATCAGATACAATAATAAATTCACCGGGCGCAATATACATTCACTTCAGGCAATAGCCTATAACGTGGAAATGCCCTGAACCATTTATAAAATATCCACAATGCTACCTTAGATTTACCGAATAACCCTAGGGCTAACTACCTAAAATAATAAATATATAATAAATTGTATCATAAATATAGAATAAATATAATATATATATATAAATATGATAATATATATTTAATATATATTATAATATATAATTATTATATAAATAAAATTGTGTCCAATTAAAATTGTAAAATAATTTATAATTTTCAATTTAAATAAAATAAAATATATATTAATTAAGTTTATATTAATAAATATAAATATAATTATATTAAATAATAATTATATAATATATATAGATATATATAATATGATATAGTTATGATGATATGCAGCAAACTTATGACAGAAACCATCACTTTATCAAGATTAGAAGTCAGAATAGAGATTATATTAGCTTAATAAACTTAATAGAATATAATGTTATATAATTTAGAAGAGAAAGGACCGAATTATCCGTGTTATAAATTTTCAATAAGTCATGTATATTAAGTGATGTATATAAGAGGCCAGTGTCAAACCCACCGAGGGTGGAACGATACCGAATATAGTCGAAGCTTACCCAAATGTAGAGCTTGATATTTAGAGTGCAATGAGATTTATAGTATCACTAACAGAGAGTTATAGTTCGAGGAAAATTATAAATGATATAAAACGGTAGAATAGAAGACGTATTATAATCTCAGGACAGACAGAACCGAGATATAACGTCAGTGCGACCAAAAGAGGAGACTAGCGAGCTAGCAGCACAACTCCTACATATATTATTATATATATAATTTATATATATTATTATATATTAATTATTATTATTATTTATAATTATATTATTATTATATTATTATGTGATAGATATAACTTTCTGAGTTGAATTAGCAGATTCTAGCAGAGCAGTAGAGACGTTATGATCACTAGGCGCGTACGATTAGATTAACAGTACTAGATGCGCTATTACGAGAGAGTCGACACCACCACCCCCCCTATGGCCTTTAAATTATTATTTATATAATTGAATTGATTTGATCATATTATTTAACTTTTAATTTTTTTTTATTTATTATTATTATTACTATAAAGAGATCAAATAATTTAGCACCACCATCCTGAATTTGCATTTAATCAACACCCTCGATATATACACAATCAGACCACCTTCTACATGAACCCGGTCGCTGTAAGACACCAAGTCAAGAAATTCGCCTTAACGTTATACCATCTATACACCAAAATATCACCGATTACAAAGTGAGCGACATTGCAAGTATTAAAGGGCCATTCAACCTAGTTGAATCTTGGTCGACATAACACCTGAAGGTCCTAACTGACTCAAGCTACACAAAAAGATGTTCGCGCTGCCCCTCAAGAGTAATCAGGAATCCAAAGGAGCCCCGCCTACTCGCATTCCGGCATCCGGCTCCGAATACAACTTTAATCCATGCCGATCCCGACATCATATTGCAATGCTTATTTTTCTAAATAGTTCAGAATATTTATAATTAAGTTTATTAGTAAATTAAGTTAATTGTTAAATATTCTTATTCTCGCATCGCGATTACCGATGTGTCATCAAGATTAATATATATACTACATGCGGTTTAGAGTATATCGTATTGCCAGTTAAATTTGGAGGAGGTTAATAAGGGAGTACCTCGTCGCAATAGAACGATGTTCGTCGTCTAAC
>JABUQX010041165.1:15000-40583 GCA_015478945.1 Trachelipus rathkii | reverse complement strand
GCGTTGTGTTGTTGAGAGAGATAGAGTCTTGCTTTTTTGAGAGGCGGATCGAATGTAGTAAAGCCTCCTGACATTGTCTAACGGCGACGCTTTTGTCGATGGGTCGTGTCCTGGCGCGAGTGAATTTTTTTCGTCTTATTATTGCAAATTTCTCGCAACGAGCATGTTTTGCGCATGTCGTCGATCCTGACTTTGGTCGGCTGCTACTGTAACCCATGAGCACCCCTAAAAAATCCGGGTAGCCCCAGAGGGGTCCAAACCACGCCTTCTGTGAAATTTAATATTTAGCAGTTTTTAAAGCAGTGCTATCGAAGCAGAGAGATTCTGAAATCTTCCGAGATGACGTCTTTTTGGAGTGCTGCATCGACATAGTGGCTAGAGCCTCCGTGTACATTGTCTAACGCGACGCGTGCGATGTTCGAGTCCTGGCGCGAGTGAAAATTTTTTAGTCTTATTATTGCAAATTTGTTCCAACAAGCATGTGTGCGCATGTTGGCGTTCCTTGACTTTGATCTGTTGCTCCGGTAACCACATGAACACCCGCTGAAGAATGCTGTGTGCCCCATCATGGGTTCCAACCATCCTTCTGTGGATTTAAATAATATTGAAAGTTTTCAAAGCAGTGATATTCGAAGCCAGAGATTTAAACTTTTCAGATGCCTTCTTTTCGAGGAGGTGGATCCGGACTAGTGGAGAGCCACCCTCTACATTGTCTAACGCGACGCATTTCCGATGTCTATCCTGTCGCAAGTGAAAATGTTTTGCTTATTATTGCAAAATTTGTCGCAACAAGCATCTTGGGCCCATGTCGGCGTGGCTTGACTTTGTCGGTCTGCTCCTGCTTAACCCAGGAGCACCCAGAAGAATGCCGTGTAAGCCCCAGCAGAGATTCAAATCACCCTTCTGTGAAATATTAAGTAAAGTCGAGTTTCAAACAGCAGTGATATTGAGCAAGAGATTTGAAAACTTCCGAGATGCGCTCTTTTTCTAGGGAGGCGGAATTAGTGGTAGAGCCACCTCTATATTGTCTAACGGCGACGTCTGTCGATAGTTCGAGTCCTGGCACGCGCGATTTTTTTTTTCCGTCTTTATTGCAAATTTGCTCGTAAGAATCATGTTAGTGCGCCTGTTGGCGTTCTTGACCTTGGTAGGTTGGTCCTGTTACCCATGAGCAACCCTGAAGAATGCCGTGTAGACCCAGAGGGGGTTCCATCCATCCTTCTGTGGATTTTTAATAAGATATCGAGTTTCAAAGCAGTGAAATCGAAGCAGGAAACTTAAAAACTGTAAAGAAATACCTTTTTTTCTGGGGTGTCGAATCTGACTAGTGGTTTTACCTTCATTTTACATTGATCTAGCACGACGCTGTTGTCGATGGTTCGATTCCTGCGCGAGTGAATTGTCTTCGTTTATTATGCAAATTTTCGCAACAAGGCTGTTGTGCCCATTATCGACGTGTCTGACTTTGGTGGTTGCTCCTGTGACACGGGAGCAAACTGCAGAATGCCTTTAGCCCCAGCAGGCTTCTAAACCACCCTCTATGATTTGAATTAAATATTCGAGTTGCAAAGGTGATATCGAAGCAAGGAAATTTGAAAACTTCCTATAGCTTCTTTTTCTGGGAGGCGGGATCGCAATAGTGTAGAGCCTCCTGATACATTGCCTAAAGCGACGCTGTTGTCAATGGTCGAGCCTGCCGCGAGTGAAATTTTCTTCTCTTATTATTGCAAATTGTCGCAACAAGCATGTTGTGCCCATGTCGGAGTTATTTGACTTTGGTCGGTTTGCTCCTGTAACCCAGGAGCACCCAAGAAGCAAGCCAGTGTAGCCCCAAGCAGGGTTTCCACTACCACTTCTATGGATTTAAACTAAGTATTCGAGTTTCAAAGCAGTGATATCGAAGAGAAATTTGAAAACGTAAAACGATACCTATTTTTCTGTGTGTCGGATCGACTAGTGTGGAACCTCCTTGCATTGTCTGTCGGTACCGCTGTTGTTGACGTTCAAGTCCTGGCGTGAGTGAAATTTTTCTTCGTCTTATTATTGCAATTATCGCAACAAAATGATGTTCCCATGTCGCGTGCCTGACCTTGGTTGTTGCTCCTCTAACACGGGGAGCAAACTAGCCATGAATGCGTGTAGACCCAGTAGGGTTAAAAGCCACCCTTCTATAGATTAAATAAGTATCCGTTTCAAAGCGAGTTGTATCGAAGCAGGAGACTTGAAAAACTGTGCCAAAGATACCTTCTTTTCTGGAAGTGGCAGAATCGATAGTGGTAGAGCCTCCTGTACATTGTCTAAGGGAGACGCTGTTGTCGATGTTCGAGTCCTGGCGCGTGTGAAATTTTTCATCGTCTTATTATTCAAATTTTATCCGCAACAAACATTCTTGGTGTCCCATGTCGGCGGCTTCGACTTTGGTTGGTTCCTCCTTATAACAGGAGGCAACCTATCAAAATGCCGTGTTAGCCCAGAGAAGTCATCATATATCGTATAAATTATATCTGTACCTCCTTTATTCCAGACCATCGTCTCCACTACTATACATAGCACAGGTAATAGCATACCGTCCATGTAAGACCTAGCACACTCAAGACTTATCCCCTTTGCATCCACCTAGGATTTAATTGAACCAGCCATCTTCCTTCAATTCAAACTTCATACTACCATTCTGCATTCATTCCGTTTCACTTTTCATAACATACTATCCTAAATATTTGACTCAACATTTGTTCCACTCTCACCAATCTAACATAACTACATAGAAAACTATCCCTCACTCAAAACCAGAACCTTACTCTATTCTACGTTTACTTTTAACCCCTCCTTTTACACCACCTTGCCAAATCTCTCTCTACTAATCCCCTCAAAAGCTATTTCAGATTCGCCACACTATAAACCAAATCATCCGCAATATAATAGGTAGGCACACTCCACTCTCATTTTAGTCTCCATTACTTCTAACACCCATCCTGACATACCCTCCCCCACCTCTTGATTCTTTCATAACCCAATCCATATATATATAAAATATATATATATATATATATATATATATATTATATTATTATATATATATATTATATATATATATATATATATATAATAATATATTATATATATATATATAATATAATATATATATATATATTTATATATATAAAATTATAAATATAATATATATTTTTTTTCAAATGAATCAATTCAAGCCTTTGATTATATTTCTTTTACAACCAAAAAAAAAAAAATATTACTTCTTCTCGCTCCGGCTCCAAACTCCGACTATAGTACTGCCACTTTGAATTGTTTAGCACGACTTCTGCAATAAATTTTTCAATACAAAAATATTTTTGAAAAAAAATTTATGCAAAGAATCTGGTTCCTTTTCATACTCCGGCTGCGGCAGATCCGGATCCGGATCCGACTTAAGTTTCCATACTTTTTGAAAATTGTTATGACGTCTTCTGCCAATAAACTTTCACCAAAAAAAATATTAGGGACAAAATTATACCCAGAATCAGGCTCCGTTTCCGACTCGGATCCCGATCCAACTAAGGTTTCTGCATGTATTTGAACATTGTTCAGCACGTCTTTCGGGCAAAAATTTTTCATCTAAAAAAATATTTCTTGAAAAATTTTATAAACAGGATCGGCTTCTAACTCCGGCCGGTTCCGACTCCGGACCGGATGCGACGAAGGTTTTGAACTATTTTGAAAATTTGTCAGCGAAGTCTTCTGCAAACATTTTCAACTAAAAAATATTTCTAAACAATATTTATAAGCAAGATCCGCTCCGGATCTGACTCGGATCCTGTACGAATCCGGATCCATCAAGTCTCCTGAGTAATTGAAAACTTGGATTCAGCAATCTCTTTCACTAATTTTCACCTAAAAGCAATATTTCTTTAAAAAATTTCCCTACCCAGGACCGCTCCGGGTTCGCTCCGGATCCGGACCGGCATCCGACTTAAGTATTCGTACTAATGAAATTGTTCAACACAGCTTCTGGCCAAAACATTGTTCGCCTAAAAAGATATATTGTTAAAGAAATTAATACCCAGGAACCGGCTCCGGCTCCAGCTCTGCTCCGCTCGACACCGGCTCCGATTCAGCTTCAGCCTCGATCTGACTAACTGGTTCTGCACTATTTGAAAATGTTCAGCACTTCTTCTATCAAAAATTTTTTCACAAAAAAAAAATATTTTTCGAAAGATGAAATTACTCGGGCTCCGACTTCGACTCCGGCTCGGACTCCGATTACGATCCGATTAAAGGATTCTGCATTATTTGAAATTTGTTCAGCAAGTCTTCGAATAAATTATTCATCTTAGAAAATTATCTCTTGAAAAATTATATACCAAGGGAATAAGCTCCGAATTGGATCCGGTCCCGATCCAACCCGACTAGGTTCTGCCTCTTTTTGATATTTGTTCAGACTTTTTGCATTAAATTTTTACTATAAAAAAATTATTTTATGAAAAAAATTCATACCCAAGCTCCGCTCTGACTCCAGCTCCGGGTAATACTCCAGCTCTGACTTCACTTTCCGGCTCCGATCTACTAAGGTTCTAAACTATTGAAAAAATTGTTCAGGTACTTCTTTTGGCCAAAAAGTTCACTAAAAATATAGTTTTTAGAAAATTCATACCAGGCATCCGACTCCGATCCGATCCGATCCGACTCAAGGTTTATGAGCTATTGAAATTTTCATCATCTTCTGATCAATAAAATTTTCACCTAAAAACAATTTTTAGAAAAATCATTACTCTGGCTCTACTCCATGCTCCGACTTTTGAATTCCGGCTCCGCGCTTCCGGATCCAAATCGGATCCGATTAAGGATTCTGCACTATTTGAAAATTGTTCAGCAATTCTTCTGGCATAAATATTTCATCTAAAAAATTATTTCTTGAAAAAATTGATACCAGATCCGTCTCCGAAATCGGATCCGATCCGGATCACGACCTGACTAAGGTTCTGCACTATTTAAAATTGTTCAGCACGTCTTCTGCATTAAATTTTTCACCTAAAAACATATTTTTTTAAAATTCATAACCCATGGACTCCGGCTCTGGCTCCGCTCCGGCTCCGGCTTCAGCTCCGCCCACTTCACCTCGGCCCGGATCTGACTTCACCCCCTAGTCTTGTTCACTATTGAAAATTATTCTAGCACGACTTCTGGCAATAAATTTTTCATCTAAAAAAATATTCTTTTGAAAAAAATTTATACTATTTGCGCCGGCTCTGACTCTGGCTCCGATTTCGACTTCCGGCTTCCGACTCCGGATCCGATCAACTAAGGATTCTGCCTACTATTTGAAACCTGTTCAGAACGTCTTCTGGCAAGAAGTATTTTTACCTGAAAAAAAAATTTCTTAAAAAAATTATTCCCCAGAATCCGGCTCCGAATCCGGCTCTCTCCGGATCCCGATCCAACTAAGGTTTCTGCCCCTATTTTGAAAATTGTTCAGCACTTCTTCTGGCAATAAATTTTTCACCTAAAAAATCATATTTTCGAAAAAAAATCAAACTACGCACCGGCTCTAACTTACGCTCCCACTTCGACTCCGGCTCCACTCCGGATCCGATCCGACTAAGGATTTGCACTCTTTTGAAAATGTTCAGTATGTCTTCTGCACATTAAATTTATTCACCTAAAAAATATTTTTTGAAAAAAAGTTAAATTTCATACCCAGGTCCGGCTCCGGCTCCGGCTCCGGCTCCGGCTCCACTCCAACGCCGAATCCGGATCTGACAAAGGTTTCTGTACTATTTGAACATTGTTCAGTACGTCTTCTTGCATTAAATTTTTCATCTAAAAATATATATTTTTAGAAAAAAAAAATCATACCAGGATCCGGCCTCGGCTCGCTCCAGGCTCCGGCTCCGGGCTCCGGCTCCGGCTCGGCTTCGCTCCAGCTGGGCTTCGGCTTCAGCTCCCGGATGCGATAAGGTTTCTGCATATTGAAAATTGTTTCAGCGATATCTCTAAAAAATATCTTGCGAAAAAAATCATACTCCGCTCCGCTCCCGCTCCGACATTCACTCTGGCTCTGACTCTTACGGATCCGGATCGGATCCGACTAAGGTTTTCTTACTATTTGAAAATTGTTCAGCCATCTTCTGCCAATAAATATTTTCATCTAAAAAAAATTAATTTTCATGAAAAAAAAATACTCACTGCGCTCCGCTCCGGCTCCTGCGGCTCCGGTCTCCGCTCTGGCTCCGCTCGTTCGCCCTTGCTCCCGCTCCATTATTTGACTGAGTAAAATCGGAAGAATGAGCTAGAGGTTGAGAATATGGAAAAAAAAATAGATTTATAATATATAAATAAACAAGGTTGATCCTAAACCTGAATTGCAATTTTGACCTGGAATTAAATTTTTTAGTTCGACACCCTCTCTAAATAAATTTCTGTATTCAAAAAAAACTTTTAGAACTTTTTTAACTGTACTTTTTGTGTTCAGAGAATTTTCACTAAATTAGATAATAAATAAAAAAAAATGTGAAAACTTTTTGATTTTCTTTCAAAAAGTTGGTCTAATTATGAAGTCTCCCCTTAATAGAAAAAAGGTGTGAAAGACAGTTCTTGCTGCATTAAAAGAGAATGCGCAATACCAACTTACATTCTACTCTATTTTATTGTGGTTGCGAAATCATTAAGTACCTATACGCTAAAATATTATATTATATAATAATATATATAGATATATATATATATAATATTATATATATATATATATTACTTATATATAGTATAGTATATATATATAATATACTATTATATATATATATTATATATATATATATATATATATATATTTTATATATAAATATAATATATTATATATAATATATTATTATAATAATATTAATATAATATATTAATATATATATATATAATAATATATACTATATATATATATATATATATATATATAAGACATTAGTAGGCAGACACACCCACTCGGCCAACCTGATATAAAACTCTTTGTATCTTTTAAATAGCTTTGTAGCTGTTTTCTTACAGTGTTATAGCAGTGAACAGAGTGATTTTCTTGACTCTGTCACACCTTTCCATCAAGATATCTTTGGGTATGAATTTTTACACACTATGAATTTGTGGTTCAATTCTCTACCCATACTGAAAATCAATTCAAAATTTTGCATGTACATAACTGGAAAAGTCCCCATCACTCTTCTTGTTTTTATTTCCGTTTCTGATTTCATCTCTTACATCTATTTAATTTATTATATTCATCATCATCGAACAAAACTCCTATTTTCAGCACTAAACTGTTTGTTGAATGGTGACAATTGTTAATTACAATAACAAGTTTGTAGGATACCTAATGCTCCAAAGAACATTTGCAAAGCGCCTTTCTACTTGAAATTGAGAATGATATTTCTTTAAAGACTCTTCTCTACCATGTGTTGCTTGTAAAGAATACATATAAAATATTACTTTCCTTGAATATTGGTCTTAATATTCTAAATAATAAAAAAGAATAGCCTACCCTATTGCCTATCTTGTAGCTTACAGTTTATACATCATATAAACATAGTTTACAGAAATTGCAGGATTTGTTATTTGTTTTATTTTCATAATGTAATTATACTTATTTAGTATTTGTGTTTCACATTAACCATATATTGTCTTTGCCTATCCACTTGGTATTTCCTTCCAGTTGTAAGCCTGTCCCCAAAAAGGGGACCCATTTCAACCCTCTAATAATAGTTTCTCTCTCTCTCTCTCTCTCTCTCTCTCTCTCTCTCTCTATATATATATATATATATATATATATATATATATATATATATATATATATATAATATACTATCTATAAATAAAAATATATATATATATATATATATATATATATATATATATATATATATATATATATATATAATATATATATATATATTTATATATATCATATATATCATATATATATATATTATTATATATAATATATAATAGTATATAATATTATTATATATATATATATATAAATATATATATTATATATATATATATATATATATATATATATATTATATTGCAGCCTCTTCAAAATTATTCCGGGATGTTGCTACGCAGTGGTTTCTCATATCGTGAATTGGTGGACAAGGGATTAAGATGGTTACATCTTGATTTAGGTTTGCAAGTGGCCAATTGTTATTACAAGAGTTGATGGCCTTCAATTTTCAATACATCTACACAAACAGGCTATGTCAGGATCCTTTTGAAAATTGCTTCGGGGACATTAGAGGATCTGTAGGTTGGATTGACAACCCAACATGCTCTCAGTTTGAATCTCTTATTTAAAAGACTGCCAGTAAATTCTCTCGTCAAAATTAGCACATTGAAAAACTGTGAAGATGATGATTCACATAATTTATTGTCCTCAGACCTGATTAATGTTAATGACTTTAATGTAAATAATAATGAGAGCTGCAATGTTCTACTGTCAAGCAAGTGTGACATTTCTTTTCCATCTACGTGTTTAGGTGATAGAAATGAGCTGAATGATATGAGATATGTTTGTGGAGCATTTGCAAAAAAAAAAAAAAAAAAAATTGTAAACAAGTCTGTACTGTGTGCGATTTGATGTCTATTTATTTACCAGTTTAAAGCAATATGAAAATTTACCTGAGCACAAAGGCTTAATTTTGTGTTCTAATAATTCATACCCTTTAAAGCATGTGAAAAGGGTTTTTGCGAAGTATTTGATAGAGCTTCACTAATCCAAACATAACAACTGGTATTGTAAATAAAATTAAAAACAAAATCTCGTACTAAATTTGTTCTTTAGAAATTGAAAATTTTGCTTTAAAAAAGTTTGTAGTCATGAGAATTTATTATTGCTTAAAATTATTTAATAACTCTAATTATTCGATAGAAAAAAAAACAAAGAACCTGAAGAGGTCTTATGTAAGTCGAATTAAACTTTCATTTCAATGTCTTTTATTTTATTAGACTGAAAATAAATTCCCTTTTATTTTGGCATTTCAAAAATATAAAATTCCATTAATTTTTAATGTAATATCGAGGTTTGTTACATTATAGTTTATTGTTTTTAAAGTAACAATAGTACCATTACGTTTCTTACTGTTTCGATATTACGCCTTGAAATCTTCTGGTTCAAAATGCCACTCTCGTAGCAGGTTGTTACGTTTATTGTAGCATAAAAATATCATATAAGAAAGTCCATTAACAATTTTGTGTGCCTGTCATAAGTTATCTAGTACAGCTTACAGGTTAAATATACATTCACTATTCACAATGATTGAAAAACGGGAAAAGTTTTTTTGATCTTTGATGATGTACAAGATAATTAGTTAATGCTATAGCACCTTGATTGTCATCAAATTATAGCAAACTCGGACTCTGTAAAATTCAGCAGTTTAACAGTAAGTTGCAGATGTGCCCGAAATTTCAAAAAAATATATATATAATTTTTTTTCTAATTATGTACTTGCATACTTTTATAAATCTAACATTCAAAGAACCGACGAGGACAATGGCATGTGCAACTAATTTGACTGTTGGAACGATTCTTTACTACTATATATATAAAGGTGTATATTATGAAAGGATTTCAAGTAAATTACCTTTCTAAAAAAAATTAAAATACTATATATATATAGATTTAAATAATATATATATATAATATATATATATATACATATATATTTCTATTATGTATCTTTGCATATCTTTTATAAATCTAATGATTCAAAGAACCGATGAGGACAATGGCATGCGCAACTAATTTGACTGTTGGAACGATTCTTTTCTACTATATATAAAGGTGTATGTTACGAAAGGATTTCAAGTAAATTACCTTTCTAAAAAAAAATTAAAATACAAAGATTCAGAAAAGGCTCAAGCATGAATTAAGTCCTATTTTGTGTTCTAATAATTCATATTTTTTGAAGCATGTGAAAAGGGTTTTTTTGCGAAGTATTTGATAGACCTTCACTAATTCAAACATAACAACTGGTATTGTAAATAAAATTAAAAAGGAAATCTCGTACAAAATTTGTTCTTTAGAAATTGAAAATTTTGCTTTAAAAAAGTTTGTCGTCATGAAAATTTATTATTGCTTAAAATTATTTAACATTATTCGATAGGAAAAAAAAAGAACCTGAAGGTCTTATGTAAGTAGAATTAAACCATCATTTCAATGTCTTATTTTCTTAGACTTTGAAAATAAATTCCCTTTTATTTTAGCATTTCAAAAATATAAAATTCCATTAATTTTTTATGTAATATCGAGGTTTGTTACATTATAATTTATTGTTTTTAAAGTAACAATAGTACCATTACGTTTCTTACTGTTTCGATATAAAGCTCCTTGAAATCTTCTGGTTCAAAATGCCACTCTAGTAGCTGGTGGTTACGTTTATTGTTGCATAAAAATATCATATAAGGAAGTCCATTAACAATTTTGTGTGCCTGTCATAAGTTATCTAGTACAGCTTACAGGTTAAATTTACATTCACTATTCACCATGATTGAAAAACAGGAAAAGTTTTTTTGATCTTTGATGATGTACAAGATAATTAGTTAATGCTATAGCACCTTGATTGTCATCAAATTATTGCAAACTCGGACTCTGTAAAATTCAGCAGTTTAACAGTAAGTTGCAGATGTGCCCGAAATTTAAAAAAATATATATATTATTTTTTTTCTAATTATGTACTTGCATACTTTTATAAATCTAACATTCAAAGAACCAACGAGGACTATGGCATGCGCAACTAATTTGACTGTTGGAACGATTCTTTTCTACTATATATAAAGGTGTATGTTATGAAAGGATTTCAAGTAAATTACCTTTCTAAAAAAAAATTAAAATACAAAGATTCAGAAAAGGCTCAAACATGAATTAAGTCATATTTGCCGTAATGTAATTGAAAAAAAAATTCTCCCTATCAAACAAACTCGAACCTTATACAATAGATTAATGCTCACCAGCAGCCAATCTTACCTTATATATATATATATATATATATATATATATATATATATATATATATAACTTGAAAAATAAGTATATATATAATAATATATGTATATATATATAATATCATAATAATATAGTAGTACTATATATATATATATATTTAAGTTAGTCGAAGAAAAGAAGAAAAAACTCGAAGTCCAACTTGAAAAATAAGTTTGCTTCTTTTAAGAATTATTACCGTAGTAAAATATAATCTGACTAATTATGAGAAAAATTATATTTACAAAAGATAAAGATGAATCCTAATTCCTAGCTAAAAGATGTAATCCTACACATGACGAGATTCCACAGTGTGAGGGTCTAGTCTGGGTTTTGAGAGCTCTTAGGGTGAATTTTCCTGCAAACTAGCTCGCACTTAATATGAATGGTCCAACGGATAAACCCTTACATAAGTAGATCCGTCGCTCTGGGGGTAGAAAATGCCTTCTTCCGATTTTACTCATACTCTTCTATTTAAATATCCTATTTCTATGCTCTACGCCACTCCCTATCCCCACACTGTCCCTTAGAATTAGATAAAATATAATATAAGATATATATAATATATATAATATATATATAATATATATATAAATATTATATATATATGATATATATATATAGTATATATATATTATATATATTATAAAGTATAGTATATATATAATATATATATATACTGACAAAAGTATACTTAACGCCCACACGAAACGGAGAGGTCCGGCATCAAAAAAATTTCTTCACTATGTTCAAATCTATGATACATAAATAGATTTCTAGAGGGCGAAATGAAATTTTTTAACCTATATTCTAGGGCAAATTAGGTGTAGTTAGGTCAGGAAAAAAAATTCATTTCGCCCCTAGAACATCGATTTATGTATCATAGCGAGGAACTGTGAAAAATTTTTATCGAGCTCCAGTTTCAATGTGGCGTAAAAACTTTTAGCTTATATATATAGTATATAATATATATATAATATATATATTTTAATAAATATACATTTAATCCTGCCTACGCCCATATATATATATATATATATATATATATATATACTGTATATGAAAAATACTGAAACAAAAATCGATTAAGCTAATAATATATGCGATCAATAGCATTTTAGATAATGTTATTTCAAATGTCACAATATCATATAGGCCTACTGGTATTTTTCAATCTCTTTTTTTTTTATTATTATTTAATAATAAATTGAATTTCATTAAAAAAGTAAATAATTAATTATTTTATCGCCTTTTGCTATTCGAATGTTCCCTAAACTATTCACCCTAAATTTTTAAGATTTCCCCTAAATAAAGGGTAATTACGGAAATTTTTAATTACTATGTTACAACTTCATTCATAAATAAATACGCTCTTCTCTTCTCCTGAACAATGAGAAAGCTTCTCTCTCTCTTTCTCACATATCGACAGCAGAACCTTCAATCACATATCCTAAACTTTCGACGAGCTACTGAGTTTCTGTGATTTATATAAATGGTGAGACCTAATTTTCTATGTCTTTGCACAACCCGCAACCACCGAACACACTCCCCCACCCAGCCCCCCGGGCACCGCGTGACCCGTCTACCCCGTGACAGTTATCCATATTTTATTTTATTATTATTTTTTTTTATTTTTTTTCATTTTCTTTTTATTTTCTTCGGTTTCACATCGTTTCTAGTCTACTCATTAATATTTATTTATATAACTACATCTTATTATATTTGGGTATGGCTGTAGGCTATTTAGTATTTTTACTTATTTTATTTAAATTTTTTTTATAAATTTTTATTTTATTTTACTTTACTTTATTTTTATTTTAGTGTCTTAAGTACTCGCTCATGACCAACTAGTCATTATTTTTCTAACCATACATTCTACTCCATACTTATCAAAATTATTTTTGTTTACAGATTCAATCATACCATATATTATTTTCTATATATTCATTTACTTATATTTTAAATATTTTAAATCTATTATATTAATTTTATGATTTAAATACAAAGTTTTTAAACCAAAAATATTTGTTAAGTGGGGCCCATGTTAAGGCCATGCCAAGACCATGTATAAGTAATAAATAAATAAAAACCCTTGATTTTTTAATTTTAAATTTTTAAATCTTTTGCAATTTTTATTTTAATTTTTTTTTTTAATTTTTATATTTTTCTTGTTTTATGCACCATCTTTTCATATTAATTCTATTTCATTATATTTGTGTATAAATTTAGTAGGCCCCCCTCTATTTATACCAGGGCTGCAGAGTCGCAAAATAAATTTTTTGACTCTGACTCCTTAAATTCTAATTTGGATTTTCAACTCTGACTCCACTTAAACTAAAATTTTCAACTCCGACTCCATTTAAACAAAAATTTTTTACTCTGACTCCACTTGCACAGAATTTTCGACTCCGGCTCCTGGAAAATTGCACGACTCCAACTCCGCAGCCTTGCTATAAACATCAGCTAAGTCATCTATAAATATAATTATTGCAATAACTAGCAAATAATGAAGTCATCATAAATTAATAATAATAATAATTCTATAAATTTTTGACTCCGACTCCACTTATACAGGAATTTTCGACTCCGACTCCACTTACACAGGAATTTTTGACTCTGATTCCACTTGCACAGAATTGTTAGAAACTCTTTCAAAGCTGCAAGCCAAAATATAAATAAATAAAAATTAACACAATGGGTTTTTTAATTGCCTATCAAAGATCTTCCTATAAGAAAAGAAAAAAACTACCTATTCGGAAGCCCGACTGCAGCGCGGCGGTGCACACAAGGCTCACATGCTCGTTTTCAAGCCGTTTTGCGCACTTCTATCGTCATGGTAAAGTCACAGACAGGCGCGTTGTTAAATTCCTCGAAATCGGGAATTAGCAAACGGGCGGGCTGCGCGGAAGAATACTTTGTTTACAAACAAATCTTAGAACCGCTTAGAAGCATTTATAGACCCTCTAAATTTTTCAGACATACTTCAAATAATTATTATTATTATTATTATTATTATTATTATTATTATTATTATTATTATTATTATTATTATTATTATTATTATTATTATTATTATTATTATTATTATTATTATTATTATTATTAAAATTATTTTATTATTATTATTATTATTAAATATAATAATAATAATAATAATAATAATAATATAATAATATAATAATAATAAAATCTATTATATTATTTAATAATATAATAATCAATAATAATAATATAATAAATAATAATAATAATAATATATAGTTAATAAATAATACTAATATAATAATAATAATAATATAATAATAATTCAAAATAATAATCAATAATTATTATTTTTTATTAAGTATTATTATTATTATTATTATTATTGTCTTTTTTTTTTATTATTTAATAATAATATATAATATATAATAATAATAATAATAATAATAATAATAATAATAATAATAATAATAAAAATAAATAATGATATAATGACAAAAATAAATAATAATTATAATAATAATAAATCAATAATAATTACACGAAACATATAGTTTGGACCTATATATACTATATATATATACTATATATATATATATATATATATTATATTATATATATATATATATTACTATATAATATATAGATTAATCAAATATAATATAGTAAGTATATTTCTACTATGATATATATATAATATATTATATATATATATATATATTATATATATATATATCTATTAATATATATATATATATTTATTATATATATATATATATATTATCATATATCGAGAGAGAGAGAGAGAGAGAAGAGAAAGAGAAAGAAGAGAGAGAGAGAGAGAGAGAGAGGTTAAAGAACTGATTTTAATCTTAAAGAATAGTGGAATTACCAATAAGTCAAGTATTATCTTTACAAATTTACATACCTTCTTCTCCTCCTTTCTGTCTTTGCCTGAAATAAATTTCAATTTACAAAAATATTAAACATTTTTTTAAAGTAAAAAAAAAACAAAAAAGTAAGATTGAATGGATGGAACTCTGGCTTGTTTACAATTGTCAGCTGATCCGATGGGCGCATTCGGCCGTTTCTGGTGCACTCAAATTTCCTGTTCTCTGATTGGTTAGTGTAATTTTTTTCAATTCGAAGCGTTTTTGAGTCGATTTTGCACACGGGCTGCAGTCGGGCTTCTGGAAACGCAGCTATAATCTCATTATAATCTTAATCTTATTAGTTGTATATGGTAATAGTAGTGCAGAGGGGTGTCACCCAAGATTTTTAAAAAAATCACAGGATATACTCTACAAAAATAATAATGAAAATGAAAATCGTCTCTCTCTTTAGGAAAAATAGTTACAGCCTCTCAAAGTTGCTGAAAATCCCATAGGATTTTCTTATAATTTTTTTTTTTTCTTAAATCACAGGATCTACTCTAAAAAAAAAAATAACAATGAAGCTTAAAAAAATGAAGGGAAAGTTCTATATTTGAATCAGTTCATATTTTCTGAAAAAATTTTCTAAGTTAAAAAAAATTTCTAAGTTCAGAAAAGTTAAAGTTAATTATTTTTTTAAGAAATTTTTTTGAACTTAGAAGCTTCTGGAATTATGCAGAAGCTTGCCACTAAAGAATTTTCTATTAAAAAACAGTATGTATTTATCTGAACTTAAAAATTTTTTTGAACTTAGAAAATTTTTTCAGAAAATATGAACTGATTCAAATATAGAACAATACCAAAATGAAAATAATTTAAGTCTTTAGGAAAAAAGTTACAGCCTCTCAAAGTTGTTAAGAATCCCACAGGATTTTCTTATAATTTTTTTTTTTTTTAAATCATAGTGTATACTCTAAAAAAAATAATATTGAAGCTTAAAAAGAAATGAAAATGATTTAAGTCTAGAAAAAAAAGTTAAGGCTTCTCAAAGTTTAAAATTTTCCCATAGGCTTTCTTATAAAAAAAAATTTCGGCCTCATGCTCGTTTTAGGGTTATCCTAGTTGAGATTATGATAAGATTTGTTAAGTATACATAGATTTTCCATGTGTATACCTTACAAAACTTATCATAACTTGAACTAGAGGGCCTGAAATGAGACCTAACCTTGATGGATAAAAAATGAAAAGTTTTTGGGAGTTTTAACAACTTTGAGAGGCTGTACTTTTTTCCTAAAGAGAGATGATTTTTGTTTTCATTATTCTTCATTATTATTTTTTTTAGAGTATATCCTGTAATTTTTATAAAAATCGAGGGGTGATACCCCTCTGCACTACTTTTACTGTTGTATATTTGTTTTTTTCAATTTTTATATAATTTAATAGGAACCTTAGGAAAGTACATGTAGATGGTAATAACATAATAGGTGATAGTCCCGTTTGAAGGTTATATTATCAGATTTTATCAATTATTTTTTCGCGATAATCATAAGTTATCGGATATTGTTGTTACCCCATGTATTCAATTATAGTTTGTTTGAACATGAGTGATATTGGCTTTGGCTAAATTTATATAAAATATTTTTTCAAAAATGAAATATTTGTTTATAATTACGTATAGCTATATTAACTTAAATGTATTATTTAAAATAAAATTTAGGAAAAATTAAATAAAATATAAAAAATTTGTATTGTGCTACAATTGCATAAATTTTACTCAAGAAAAAAGTTTTTTTAATGTATAATTTTTTTTTTTTAACTAATCAAATACCATAGGGTAAATGCATAGCAGGCTGGCATACATGCATGGCAAACCGCTCGCTTTAGCGCTTGCTTCTAATGCGCGCTCGCGCACAGAGTTGTGCTGTACTATTCTTTTAAGGCAATACTCACACACAGCGCGCATTAGAAGCGAGCAGTCTGCCATGCATGTACGCCAGCCTGCTGTGTATTTATCCTTTGGTATTTGATTAGTAAAATATATATACTATATATATAATATAAATTATCTATAATATTATATATAAATATTATATATATATATATATATATATATATATATATATATATATATATATATATATAAAAAACAATGTAGTAAAATATTTTATATTTGTGTGTAAATGTCTTCATAAATTATGACATTTGTTCTTTTTATTATTTTTTTAATATCGATTGTATGCATTCAAACACATTCTGTAATTCAAACGAAATGCCAACTCCCCTAGAAGGCAATATTATAAAATCGATTATATTTTCTAAAATATTGATAATGATACATTACCCTCAAACAGACTATTACCCATAAATATATTAAAGGGACATTCCTGGTCACAAAAGGCCAGTTCATAAATGTTTTATTTTATATTGATTTATTTATTTATTATGTTTTAATATTCATATTATTTTTTTTTTAATTTTCTTCCTAAAACTTTAATTTTTTTTTTTTTTTTTTTTTTATATTAATTTTAGCATTTAAATTGTAAAAGGTTTAAAAATGTTTGTTAAGAGGTGCCGATATTTAAGGCTATACCACGCCCTTATAAATAAATTATCAATTGGGATATTGATGAAGAACACGTAAAATTCATCAAAGTAGGTCTAAATTGGTTCACTTACCTTGAGCTTGTGATAGCCTGAAGGGCAGTATTTTGTCTGCCTGGAGGGATGGTATATGCCAGGTTTTATTGGTAAGTTCCACTCTCAAAATTTAAAAAAAAAAAAAAAAAAAGTAAATTTTTTTTTCAACCATTGCTGGTGTTTGTTGTGATAATAGCTGGAGCCTAATGAAAGTTTTACTACTTGCAGCTACGTTAATGGGTTTTTTAGTATAGTAATCCAAGAGCTTTTATTTCTTTATCAAGGGGTGGGTAAAATCAATTTATTTATTTATTTTTACTTTATTTGTAATTTTTTTATTTTTTCTTAGTAAGGATGGGCTTCATAGCTGAGGCCTTCCATTTTTACCAGATGGCGGAGAATGCAGTCTTTTCGGATGAGGAGCTGATGGAAGAAAGAGCCATCATGATGTGAGGATTGCAGCCAGGCCACCATTCTTTTAGGTAGGAAGAGGAGTGACTATATTGCGGATGTCCAGGATAGAGTTTTGTCTCAACCTATACCCAAAGGGGTGAAGAGAGGGCTGGGGTAGATGGGAGTATCATGCACAGTCTCATGCATTCATTTCAATTGAGGCTATAATCATTGTGCAGAGTAGGGATGGTTACTATATATTTGCAAAACCCTCTAGATCAACTGTGCTATTAAATGAATTCCCTTTTTGGGAAGTTACTTATAGAGGGCACTTGTCATATTCTTGTTAATATTCGCTTTTTAATTCCTTCCCTGGATAGACTTTGGGTACCCCTTGATGAAATTATTAAATTGTGGTCTTTCCTAGTTGAATGCATTGTTCCTCACTCCTCTAGGGACCATAATTTCCATATTTCCTATGGGATAATAGGCCCTATAGGGAAGGAGGAGGATTTTTATAAAATATCCATTCTTATGATCTTGAAGGCAGAACCTGTTAGAGGTATTGGATTGGGTTCTTCAGGGGGTCTTAGTTCTCGTTCATAGACGCTGCTCCTGAAATACGAGGGCCCTCTTCCATATAAAGTTATCATTGGACATATCCTATTCCCAGTGTCTCAGTAAGTGTTTCCAGTTTAGTACTGCTTCAACTGCTGGTAATATGGTCATGGTTCAGTTACCTGTAAATTTTCCCCACGTTTGCTTGAGATGCTCACTTTGTTATGTCAATGAAAATTGTGCCAGTGACCATTATTATTTTTGTAAGGGGAACCACTTCCCTAATTCTAGATCCTGTTTATATAAATGTCATACAGATCACTCGTAAAATTCCTGTGACAGCAGGTGGGATTCATTCACCACTTATAGCTGCTTTAGGGGAACTGAATCCTCTTACTCGTGTTTGCCCTTCCCTCAACAATTCTATCCATATTTCCAATGCTCCTCAGGTACCTACTCCTCAAGTAGGGCCTCCTCCAGCTCCTCAGCAGTCATTTGCTAGTGTAACTTCTTGCCCCAGTACTTCCATTGATGGGTCTCATAGTCATACAACCTCACCATCGACCCAGGTAGCAGCCCCACCAGCAGGGCTATCGTCTACTAGAGGCCTCCTTGCATCTTCCGGTTAGATTTCCCTCGTCCTTGTGGAATTCTGTCCTGGTATACACCTGGGGTCTGTGTGGCCCAGAAATCAGGGGATATTCCATGATGGTCCTGTAAGGGCTCCTCTGGTACAGAATGTTTAGCTGCATCACATCCCATCCCCTCTTCCAATGGATGGATAGTCTTCCTTCTTGGCTTCTTTGGGACCACTAGTTTCCAAATTTCTCACCTCTTATCAGGCATGTGGTTCATTTCTATCAGCTCTTTCTTGTATATTCTCAGATCTCATGTCCTTCATCTCTTCTCTTATTTTCCACAATAGACTCTCCTAACCTTGTCTTGTGGAATTGTAGATCCTTGTTCCCAAAATTGTGCATCTTTAAAAATTATGTTGCTGCAACTTCTCCAACCAATTTTGGTCTCAGGAAGGACAGGGTGAATCAGTTGGCTTTCCTCCTTCATTCCTCTTTATTTTACCAGGTGATACCATTGATTGATGCTCCAGAAGCTGTCTGTTAGGTTCTGGCACTGAGAGTTGCCTTTGCATTATGCTGGGCATCTCTGCTGTTAAGAAGAATCTGGGAAGAAATTTGGCATTACAGGAGCTTTGGCACTATATTCGTCAATTGCCCCTCCTTGTTTTGATTATGGGTGATTATAATGCCCACCACAATCTTTGGGAACCTGTTCTCCCTTATGGGGGATGCAATAAATCTGGAGAATCTGTATTCACCGTGTCCTCTTCCAGAGATTTTTCCTTAACTCCTTCTGGGTTGGTAATGAGAGTGGATTCCTGTAGTGGTAGGACCTCTAGTCTTGTTTTGTTATTGGGAGTGTTTTTTTCCTGCATGCTGATGTTATTGCAGGACCTCACTTGGGTAGTGACCACTATCCAATTTATGAAGAAGAATAGCTTCCAATTCTTGGTGTCTGTAATAAAAGCAGTTATTATTACAGGAATCAGTTTTTAGTTTTCAATTGCATGTGTCTGATGTACTAGTATCAATTATAAATCAGTTTTTCTACTTACTACTTCACTAACCCTCTTTTACAAGAGAATGTGGATGTTTGGAAACTACTACTTGATTTATCTACGGTACTTCAACAGTGTTTATTACTATTATTATTATCTTACATCATTATTATTTTTACTATCATTATCATTGCTTATTATTATTATTATTATTATTATTATTCATTCTTTTTTTTTCTACCTCAGTTAATTTTGTTTGAGTTAATCCTTGGATATTGATAATGTTTAATGCTTTGTTCATTGCCATTTGTTTGTCTGGTACCATTGTCGGGCCTGGTTCGTAATAACCCCCCCCCCCCTTCGATATTTTAATCAATAATAATATCAATATTTTTATTTATAAAATTTAAATATTATTGATTTTTTTTTAATAATTTTTTGATAAAATGTGAAGTAACTTTACTATATTTTTTATTTTTTTTAAATATCTATTTTTAAAATTTAATTTTAACAAAAAGTAGATTTATTTCAATACATTTATTAAATAATAACATAAGATTAAAATAAAGTCTCATATACATTTATTTTGGTGGCTGAAATTTAACAATATCACAAAGAATTTGTTCAAATAAATCTTTATCTTTGTTTTGTTTCCTCCACATGAATTCAAACAAATAGCCACCAAGTAAATTTCTAGCCGTTCCACATTCCTTTTTATTGCGTCGTTTCGCCTGAAACCATAATGATTTAATCTTCTCTGCATGAGCTCCATTCCACGGATCTTGACAAAGTAAATGCTACGCAGATGGTTTAAAACAGGAATATGTCGAATACTACATATGCATTTTTGGAATCTTCGATATCCTATATCAGTCCACGAGTCAGATATTAAGTTTCTGCTTCGATATGCTTCTCAATTTCTTTTAGAGAATTTTAATAACTTTTAAAAAAATAAAATGTAGTAAAGTTGCTTCACATTTGGAGCAAAAAATTATTAAAAAAAAATCGATAAAAGATCAATTTTATCAATAAAAATACATATTATATCGATTGGAATATCGAAGGGGGGGTTATTACGAACCAGGCCCTCATTGTCTTTACTTAGAAAAAATTGTTGTACTTCATATTTTTCCTTTTTTAATGTAATGTTTAAATTAAACTCACATAAGTTGCTGAGTTTGTGTAGAAATTAGTAATTAACTAATTAAGTTATATATAGATATTATATATATATTATATATATATATATATATATATAAAATATTATATATATATATATATTTTGTATATAATTTGAATAACGAATACATAGCGAATTTGGAATTAGAAATTATTGACATCTCTTTTATTGAATAAATGAAATAGCTATATGATGAAAAATAATCTTTAAAGATGTAAAATAATGTATTTTATGTCGTCGTAGGTATTAATTTTTTATGAAACCTTTAATTTAAGTCCATTAATTTTGTATTTTTTTTTCTTTTTCGAGCACTAAACTCTAAAATCGGATAAAATTAGTTATGCTAAAAACCACTCTATGGAATAATTGGTTACATTTCTATATAAAGAAATGAGTCCCTTAAAAATAGTCATAACCTTAATGCAATTGTTTGGAGTCATTCAGGCAAGAGAAAAATATGTTTTAATTATACAAATTATTACACGTAGCAATTCGGTCCAGGTTTAAAAATTGCGTGGGGCAATTCGGGGTCCACATTGAAATCTTCAATTAAATTAAAATTTTTAATACTCTTTACAAAAAGATGTCCGAAATATAATTTTAAACTAATTTATTTATTTTTTTTAAAGATAGGTAGGTCAAGTTTTTCAACTTAGCCTAATTAACCTATACAAATTTTCAGCAAGATGGTTCACACCTACGCAAAAGTAACACGGCAGGATACAAAGGATATCTAATGATGATTGTTGCCAGACCCTTAATAGTTCATTCTGCATTTTTTACGAAACGTAATATTGCCAAAATCTCAGTGCATTCGTTGTCAAACGCGTTTGCGTTCGTGTGTCAAACATCGCAAATCGTAAAAAAACGCTACCAAACGTAAAAAGAATTTCTTAATTCTGTAAATACAGAATAAAAAAGAATAGCAACCTTACAGAATAGGAATTCCTTACGTTAGGCGACCCTTTTTTTTACGTGTTGCAGTTTGACAAAAACGAACGCAAACTCGCACACATTTATTACGTTCTTCAGGATCCAAATTTTATAAATTAATATCCTATATACCAATATTGAAATGAAAACTGACTTATCATTATTATTAAAACAAACACTTTAATTGAGATTCTTAGGGATGTGAACAATTGAAGTGGACCGAATCTGCCCCGCCCCCCAACAATCGTGGCAATTCGGTCCACGTTACTTATCGGTTTATAACATTAATCCTATATACAAGATTGAAATGCTCGCGACAGCAGAGAAATAGAAAGATACAATAGATATAAAAAAAATTTGAAAAAAAAAAAAAAATAGTCTCCATAAACCTTAGCATTTTGAGTACCCCTGATTTGACCGAATTGCCCATCTTACGGTAATATATAATATATATATATATATATATAAATATATAATAATAATATATAATATATATTTATACCAAACAGGGCAATCGCTCAAAACAGGGGGACTCAAAATGCTAAGGTTAAAAGAAAATTTTGTTTTTTTTTTTCGAACATTTTCTTCTATTTGGTGCCTAATTTAATTACTCACTATTTAAAATTAAATATAAAACCATTTACAATATTATAATATAGGATTAAATGTTAGAAGCCGAAAGTAACATGGACAATTGCCCCACGATTTTGGGGCGGGCAATTCGGATCCACTTCATTTCACATCCCTTAAGAATTCCTAACTTAAAGTGTTTTATTTAATAAATTAGGATAAGGTATTTTTTTTTAAACATAATGTATTACAATATTATTTTAAGAATGGTTCAAAAACGTAACAAAATGTTCGAGTTTGCGTTCTCTTCTGCAAAACTGCAAATCTTAAAAAAAAGGCTCGCCTAACAAGGAATTTCTTAATTCTGTAAGGGTGCTATTCTTTTTTATTCTGTAATATTACAGAATTAAGGAAATTCTTTACGTTTGGTGAGCGTTTTTTTTACGATTTGCGATGTTGACAAAATTGAACGCAAACGCTGTTTGACAAAAATAAACGCAAGCTCAAGCGTTTTAGTTCTCTTTTAAACATAATGCTATTACAATATTTATTTTAAGAAATGGGTTTGAAAACATAATAAAATGTTCGAGTGTGCGTTCGTTTTTGTCAAACGCAAAATCGTAAAAAATTGCTCACCAACGTAAGTTATTTCCTTAATTCTTTGTACTTCTATATAACAGAATTAAGGAAATTCCTTACGTGGGAAGCATTTTTTACGATTTTGCGCTTTGACAAAAACGAACTGTAATGTAAAAAATTCTGTAAGAAATCAATCTTTTTTATTTTATATTACACAGAATAAGGAACAATTCTTTACGTCTTGTCGGAGCGTTTCTTTACGATTTTTCCGCCGTTGACAAATAACGAACGGCAAACGCCGTTTGACAAAAACGAATGCAAACTCTGGCTTTAAGCATATTACGTTTCGTAAGAACCAATGCAAGAACGAAAACTCTTAAGGGTCTGGCAACATCATCCTCAGAGTATCCCTTTGTATCCCTGCCTTGTTACTTTTCGTAAGTTGTGACCCATTCTTGCTGAAAAAAATTGTACAAGTTAATTAGGCCTATGTTGAAAAACTTTACCTACTATCTGCTGTAATAAGTGTAAAATTATTTATAAACATTATATTTCGGAGTTCGGACTCTTTTTGTAAAGAGTATTAAAAAATTTAATTATATGATTTCAATATGGACTGAATTGCCCACGCAAATTTTAAACCTGGACCGAAATTGCCCCATGTTACAATTTTTTTTAATAAAACATATTTACCTCTTGCCTGAATGACTCCAACGATTAAGGTTATGAACTATTTTAAGTACTATATCTTGGTACCAATAATGTATACCAATTATTTTGACCTGTATGATTCTTAGCAATAAGCCTAAAATTTACCCGATTTTATAGTGCTCAGAAAAAAAAAAAAAAATCACAAAATTAATGGACTTAAATTAAAGGTTTCATAAAATATTTATAAGATAAAAACATTATTTACATCTTTTTAAAATATATTTAACGATCGATACTAGCTATTTTGACCACTGGACGAATTGCCCCCACATGGTCCGAATTGCCCCACATGGACCGAATTGCCCCGTTTTACGTATATATATATATATATATATATATATATATATATATATATATATATATATATATATATATATATATATATATATATATATATATATATATATATAGTTCTGTTGAGAAGGGTTTGTATTTTTTATTTTTTTTTGATATCCATGTTTTCTTTACTGTTTGAGAAAATTGGAAATTCTAAATGACATTGCTTCCAGTTTTTGTCTTTACACTTAATTTATTTTTCAGCCAAAGTCAAAGTTAAAAACTAAGTCAAGATTTTAAATATATACAGTACCTTTGTATATATATATAAATCCATAAACAACTGAGTAATGGATTTAACTTCGAGTTGTGATGAAATAATAGTTGGTACTAATGAGGAATTCATTTTAGGTTACCAGTTGTTACATGAAGTAAGTTTATTTTCATTTATTTTTATAAAATAGACTGTAGGCTTATTGAAGATGGTATCTCACTATGCTTCCTAAGATTTTTTGAGATATAATTATTTAGGCACTCATCGTAGTAGTATTGTATTTGTATTTCTATGTTTATTAATTTTATTTGCTTATGATTACTAGTTGAACATAGATGAAATTCAAAAGTTTGAGTGATACTGTAATATTATATCCACTTAATTTACCACATCTAGATACTACTGCCAGTATTTTTAATTAGTCATTGTCCTGAAAGTTGCTAAGCTAAATGGAGGTGTCTAGGTGTTATAATTGCTCATTTATTGCTCAAATGACATCTTGCTATTTTAAACAAAAGTCATTCTTACTACCCTCTACAACAGGAGTGGAAGTAACCTTTTGAACGCCTGTTGTGCCAATTGCATTTGCATTTGCAAACTTACTATTCATGAGTTCATCAAATTTTAAGGCCATTCTCTCATCCATTTGTCTCTCTATTTCTTTTTTAAGGCTTCCTGCAACCTTTCAATTTCCAATTCTAACTTCCAGCTTATGCATCCTTACACCCTTCAATTTCCTTTCAAAATCCCCACGTTTGGTGCCACAAATATGTAGCAGATTTTACATTAAAGCTGAAAGTTGATTTGAAAATATTAGTTTGACTCTTGGTGGGGCTGCGAAGGGAAAGGACACAAACATGAGTCAATCATTAAGTTTATTAAATAAATTACAAAATAAAGAAAAAAAAAATAACCTGTATTTTATTACAGCCAAAAGAATACCGTAAATGAAATAAATGTGAAAACCAAAGGCAAATAATCAAATATAAATGGTGAAAACCTCAAAATAAGCAGACATAAGCAAGAAA
>JABUQX010041165.1:0-10000 GCA_015478945.1 Trachelipus rathkii | reverse complement strand
TTCCTTCCGGAATCGAAGATTTCACAAGTTAAACAATAAGGAATCTCACAAAGAAAATAAACCAAAAAACTTACATACATACATACATACATACATACATACATACATACATATATACATACATACATATATACATATTACATGCCATGCTACATACTGCTACATACATACATACATACATACATACATACTAAAATGTTATTTGCGTTATGATGCATTTACTTTATCACCACCGATGTGTTATTAACGCATAAAATAACATAACATTTACAGTTACTTTCATTATAAGTGCGCGTACATACACATACACACACACCTACATACACACACACACACACACCACATTGCAAGATTAAAATGGAAATAATTCGCTTCAAATAGAAATAACACTTAAATAGTATGTTTTCTTTTATACGTTAATAACGCATTGGTTACGATCGGTAAAATAAGCACAAACTTTCAAATGCAAAGTAATGTTAGGAAGTTCGTTTCCCAAGAAGAAAATATAAAGCCTACACACATACATACATTATCTATACATTAAAATTTTTACCTTGCAGACTTTCACATTAATTTTGTAAATGTCATCGAAGCAAAAATGACATTTCGTTTACTAAAACTATGCACATAATGTAGGCTTTAAATTCTCTTCCTGGGGTACAAACCTCCTAAGGTAATTGTACATTTGGCGTCATTGCCACTTCACCGGTGAGCCACTAAAGCATATATTCTGCTAGAAGGCGTGACTTATATTGTCATTTGTTATAATATCATAGTGTTTGACTGGTTACTCAGAGCTTAAATTACCCAATCAAATATTGCAAAATTCTGTTTATTAATATATATATAATATATTAATATATAAGTTCCACCTCACGGGCATAAGTATATTATTTTTTAACCAAAGTTAAAGAAATACTTATAATCTGTAGAATATATAATGTTGCCTTGTTATATATATATATATATATATATATATATATATATATATATATATATATATATATATATATATATATATATATATATATATAAGTTCACACCTCACTCTAAGTACAAATCTCATTCTAGAGGGAAATTTTCTAGGTAATCTACCTTAAGATCCGAATAGGGATCGAACCCGGGCCTTGCTATGCGACCTGTCGCTCTACCGATTGAACCACGATACGGCATATATATATATTATTGGTTGTTGCTATTGCTATATATATATATAATATAGTTGTTGTTATTGATATATATATATATATATATATATATATATGTTATATTATTTAGTATATATTATAATGTTGCTGTATAATATATATGCTATATATATATATATATATATATATATATATATATATATATATATGTTATTACTGTATTATATATATATATTAAGTTATTATATTGAGTTAAGGGAGATAGTTCTGGGCTATTGGTTATTATGGTTAGTTGGTTATTGCTATATATATATATATATACATATATATATATATATAGTATATCATTATTATATATATATATATTATATTATTATTATATTGTTATTATATATATATATATATATATATAGTTATTATTATATATATATATATATATATATATATATATATATATATATAAACAAAGAACATATAGTGGGAAGGTAAAGATCGCCTCCTCCGGGATTGAACCACCGTGTGTTGCGACTGAGGACAATATACTCGATGCTTTACGACTGAGTTATCCCTCAACCCAAAAAAAAAAAAAAGTTGTTCAAGAACAGTTTAAAGCAATCGACCTCCTTCAAGGCGACATCACCACCTACAAATTATTAAGAACGAGGGATAGGACAAGCTGGACACCTGGTGATGTCGTCTTGAAGGGAGCTCGATTGCTTTTAAAACTGTTCTTTGAACCCAACTTTTTGGGGTTGGGGGATAAAGCCTGGTGGTAAAGCATCTAGTATAGTTGTCCCTGGGGTCGCAACACATGCGGTGGTTCAATCCCGGAAGAAGGCAGTAATTCTTTTACCTTCCCACTATATGCTCTTTGTTTAAGATCTAAATAATAAAATAGCGATTATGCAATATTTAACACCCATATATATATATATATATATATATATATATATATATATATAGATATGGTTATTGCTGGCATACATACTGGGCTGCTGGCTGGCTGCTGCTGGCGTTGCTGGCTGGGCTGCTGCTGGCTGCTGGCTACAGCAGCAGGCAGATGGTCAGCCGCAGCCAGCGCAAAGCCTCACGCAGGGGCATGGCCAACTCCTGAGTGAATCTCAATTCGCCAGGAGGCTGGATCCCGGGTCCTCGGGCGAGGGTGCGACACGCTCGGGCACAGCTAAAGATATGACTTAAACTCTGGCGAAAGGTGCTCTATTCCCACAGCAGTGGATGTCAAGCTTCATGTTGTCAGACAGATACCACCCGAGTGCAAGTGGAGATGCGTGGCTGAGGTATCTGTCCTGACATAGGCGGCCCTTATTCCTATTGAATAGAGCACTCTATCATAGGTTTAAGTCGCGTATCTTTTTAGCTTGTCGTGGTTGAGTGGTAACACGCTCGGCATACCATTCGTGAGGACCCGGGATCTAATCCTGGTAAGTGAAGATTCACTCAAGGAATTATTTTATCTATTATACAAATTGAACTGCGGTTTACCTTGCAGTATTTACATCTATACAAATTATACTCCGATCTAGAGTGGTCTTCCTTACATGGGTCCTGTGTTACCTTTGACCCGAGTGCAAGCGGAGATGCGTGGCTGAGGTATCTGTCCTGACATAGTCGGTGGTCCTTATTCCTATTGAATAGAGCATTCTTTTCATAGGTTTAAGTCGTGCGTATCTTTTAGCTTGTCGGGTTGAGCGGTAACACGGCTCTCGGCATGTACCATTCGTGAGGACCTGATCTAATCCTAGCGAAGATTCACTCAAGGGGAGTTATTTTATCTATATATATATATATATATATATATATATATATATATATTATATATTTTATCTTTCCATCTACTTATCTATTTATAGCAAATGAGTTATATATAAGGTTGGTTGCTATACATATAGTGTTAGATATATACAACGTGAAGCCACAGACCGATGAATCGGCAACGACTGCGACTGTACATGCAGAATTTGCGAATTACGATTACATACATCATTAATACTTAAATAATCCTACAAAAATAAAACTCTGAGGCTCATTTGAAACCGTTTAATATTTATTATTTTATTTTTAATAACAAGAAATAAATTAATTTAAAAGTGAATAAAATGAAACGCTGAATTTTTTTTTTTTTTTTATCAAAATTAATGAAAAATAAAGTCCTTAACGTAATTCTCAACCATAAAAAATTAATGAAGAATAATAAAGCAGAGCGAAAACACGCAATGCAAAGCATAAATATTGGAAAAATGCATAATGGAATCTTAAAGATTTTCTTTTTAATATATTTATATTTTTTTACTTATATATATTTTTTTCTATTTATTATATATTTAATCTTCATTTTCTCCTTTGGAAGTATAAGTTAATCTTTTATTTAGATAAGAAATTACAAGAAAAACTAAATATTTTAATTCTTTCTTTTTTTTATATTAGTTGCATGGCTGCAAACCTTTCTAAAATCTTATTATATATATATATATATATATATATATTATGTAATATTATGATATAAGAACATGAGTATATATGAGTGATAAAGTTATATATGTAATATATATATTATATTATATATATATAATATATATATATATATATATATATATATATATATATATATATATATATATATATATATATATATATTATTATTTCCATATATATATTACATATTATTATTATTATTATTAGTTGATATATATTTATATATTATATATTACATATTATTATTATTATTATTATTATTGGTTATTATATTGCAACGCAGGCCAGTTCTTTATAGCAATTGAAAATTTTCACTTAATATTGTTATATAGTTGAAGAGCTAGTTATTAATATTCAGACTACATACAAATTATTGTTACATATTATGAAATATTATTGCTCGTTATTATGTTTTCTGCATATTATATACATACATATTACTGTATACACATATTAGCATGCAGCTACAATGTTGTTGGTCCATGGCTACATATATATATATATATATATATATATATATATATATATATATGTATATATATATATTAAAGGTCAATCACCCTTTGCCTTAACTGTCATTCCACTGACTGTGCACGTGCTTTATCCCCCATGCAGGGGGCATGGGGGACCACAGGAAATCGAACTTTAAGGCCGGCTATCCCAAACCAGCGCCACAAACGTGTTCGCGCAGTCAAGTTTTAATTTTTGCCCCCAGGTAGATAAAAACCCAACTGTTACAGCAAGTGGGAGGATTTGAACCACTGTCCTTTCTGTATGAGAGGCGGATTCAACCTCCTAAAATAAAAATATAAAAATAAAAACAAGCAAATAATAATAATAATAATAATAATAATAATAATAATAATAATAATAATAATAATAATAATAATAATAATAATAATATAATAATAATAATAATAATAATAATAATAATAATAATAATAATAATAATAATAATAATAATAATAATAATAATAATAATAATAATAATAATAATAATAATAATAATAATAATAATAATAATAATAATAATAATAAAAATAAAAATAAATAAAAATAAAAATAAAAATAAAAATAAAAATAAAAATAAAAATAAAAATAAAAATAAAAATAAAAATAAAAATAAAAATAAAATAAAAATAAAAATAAAAATAGCTAAAAGAAGTGTTATACACACACACACAATAATACACACAAAATATTAAGACAATAATAATATTGACACACACACACACACACACATACCACAGTCACACACACAATAATGATTGTAATTAACTAAGAATAAATAATACACACACACACACACACACACACACACACACACAATAATGTTACCATCATAACACACAATAATAATAATAATACACACACACACACACACACACACACACAATAATAATAATAAATAATAATAATAATAATAAATGTAAAAAAGAAGCAACCTATAAAGAACTCAAAAGAAAGAAGAAAAACGCCAAACAAAAAAAAATATTTTATTTAAAATTAGTTTGTAATAATGATAACAATTAGTCATTTGTCGTTCTTAATAAACAAAAATGAGGATTATTAAAATTAACTTTAAACCATAAGGAAGAATCTTCTCTTATCGCATATAGATACCAAATACTAATTGCAATAAAATAATTATTACATTTCTTATCAGTTTTACATGAGATTATTTGTTTACTTTTTATATATGAATTTATAATTTTTATTTATTAAGTTATTGAATATTATTATTATTATTATTATTATTATTATTATTATTATTATTAATTATTATTAATATTATAATTATAATTATAATTATAATTATAATTATAATTATAATTAAAATTATAATTATAATTATAATTATAATTATAATTATAATTATAATTATAATTATAATTATAATTATAATTATAATTATAATTATAATTATAATTATAATTATAATTATTATTATTATTATTATTATTATTATTATTATTATTATTATTATTATTATTATTATTATTATTATTATTATTATTATTATTATTATTATTATTATTATTATTATTATTATTATTATTATTATATTATTATTATTATTATTATTATTATTATTATTATTATTATTATTATTATTATTATTATTATTATTATTATTATTATTATTATTATTATTATTATTATTATTATTATTATTAGTAGTAGTAGTAGTAGTAGTAGTAGTAGTAGTAGTAGTAGTACAGCTGTTTACGAATATAATTGATAAAAAAAACTGTGGTTATAGAGATAAAAACTTTCTTACTGCAAGCACTGTCTTATCTACAAGATTTATAAGATTTTTAAGACATACAAAATATCTAGCAAAAAAAATGGCCTAGACAGAACAATATTTTTTTCTTATTCCAGCAAGATTTGTTTCCCAGGCAATAACAATGAATAATGATGTGTTGAACAGAAACGAAATAACACAGTTAAAGAATAATGCTACGTTTTAACTTATTCATTGATGCTTGCCCCTTTATGAGAATCGTTTCATTGTTGTTTCATGCTGATTTTTAGATTATTTAACTGTTGTTAATATTTAATATCATCCTTCTGGGTATATAAATATATATATATATATATATATATATATATATATATATATATATATATATATATATATCTTATAGGGTTATTTCAGCGTTACCGACAGTTAAATATATATTATATATAGCATATATATATATATATATATATATATATATATATATATATATATATTATTATCTTAATTAATATATAAAGCTGCATGTAAGTGATATTGCTATTATTATTATTATTATTATTATTATTATTATTATTATTATTATTATTATTATTATTATTATTATTATCATTATCATTATCATTATCATTATCATTATCATTATCATTATCATTATTATTATTATTATTATTATTATTATTATTATTATTATTATTATTATTATTATTATTTAATTATTATTATTATTATTATTATTATTATTATTATTATTATTATTATTTATTTAATTATTATTATTATTATTATTATTAATATTATTATTATTATTATTATTATTAATTTAATTGTTGTTATTATTTATATTAGTTTATTATTATTACTTATTATTAGTTTATTATTATTATTTATTATTATTGTAATTATTATTATTTATTATTATTGTAATTATTATTATTATTATTATTATTATTATTATTATTATTATTATTATTATTATTATTATTATTATTATTATTATTATTATTATTATTATTATTATTAATTTAATTATTATTATTATTATTATTATTATTATTATTATTATTATTATTATTATTATTATTATTATTATTATTATTATTATTATTATTATTATTTTATTTAATATTAATTTAATTATTATTATTATTATTATTATTATTATTATTATTATTATTATTATTATTATTATTATTATTATTATTATTATTATTATTATTACATTTATTTTATTTTCCATCCCTTTAACTTCTAAGAGAAAAGAAGACTCTTGAACGGAATGCGGAATCACTTCAAATAGTAAGGCATAGAAAATGCATGCAAAATTACGGAATCAATAATAAATAATGGCAGATAGGAGGGCAAAAAAAATAGGTAAATAAGGCAGGAGGTCATTGGGAGGTAGATGGATTATAGAGAGGAAGAGGTCAGTTGAGAAGTAGGAAAGAGTTTGAATAATAAGTTTAAGGAATTAAGAATGTAAAGCAATATAAATTGAATAATGAAAATAGACGAAAAGAAGATAATTTATAAGTAATTGAAAGAATTTAATATCCGCGAACGAGATGAGAGTCGTTCATTGGTTAGAATTGAAAGAGGCGTTTTGTCCCAAGCATAAGTTGGAATTGAAAGAGGCGTTTTGTCCCAAGCAGAAGTTATTATTGAAAGAGGCGTTTATCCCTAAACATAAGTTAGAATTGAAAGAGGCGTTTTGTCCCAAGCATAAGTTAGATTTGAAAGAGGTGTTTTGTCCCAAACATAAGTTAGAATTGAAAGAGGCGTTTTGTCCCAAGCATAAGTTAGAATTGAAAGAGGCGTTTTGTCCCAAGCATAAATAGAATTAAAAGAGGCGTTTTGTCCCAAGCATAAATTAGAATTGAAAGAGGCGTTTTGTCCCAAACATAAGTTAGAATTGAAAGAGGCGTTTTGTCCCAAGCATAAGTTAGAAT
Organism: Trachelipus rathkii; assembly: GCA_015478945.1. Classification (NCBI taxonomy): domain Eukaryota; kingdom Metazoa; phylum Arthropoda; class Malacostraca; order Isopoda; family Trachelipodidae; genus Trachelipus; species Trachelipus rathkii. The sequence goes on along the minus strand of JABUQX010041165.1, from coordinate 2,165 downwards.
TGAAAGATACGTTTTGTCCCAATCATAAGTTAGAATTGAAAGAGGCGTTTTGTCCCAAGCATAAATAGAATTAAAAGAGGCGTTTTGTCCCAAGCATAAATTAGAATTGAAAGAGGTGTTTTGTCCCAAACATAAGTTAGAACTGAAAGAGGCGTTTTGTCCCAAGAATAGAATTAAAAGAGGCGTTTTGTCCCAAGCATAAGTTAGAATTGAAAGAGGCGTTTTGTCCCAAGCATAAGTTAGAATTGAAAGAGGCGTTTTGTCCCAAGAATAGAATTAAAAGAGGCGTTTTGCCCCAAGCATAAGTTAGAATTGAAAGAGGCGTTTTGTCCCAAGAATAAGTTAGAATTGAAAGGAGTGATTTATCACATTCAAAACGTTTTACAAATAAGTCTCTAGAGACACAATAAGAAACAAAAGAAAATCTTTTCTATTAAAATTCTTGATGAAACATATTTCCAGAAATGCAATTATTCTTTTTCTTAACTAACTAATAATCAAAGATATTTTAATAGCAATTCAATTAACAAAATACGAATACAACTAAAAAATGGCGCATGACATGATAAATAAAGAACAAAATATAATTTTGAATTCCGCAGAAAACCTTTTTTAAAAGTATGAGAGAAATTTCTATGTTTTACTTTTGCATTTCACATCCGTAGATTATAACTAAATAAATTACAGTATGATCGTATGGTTAAAAATTTGGGCACAAGTCTAAGTTAGGTGTTTTTCGAATCAATAATTGAAAATACCCTATAAGATGAAGAAATTCCCCGAATATTTATATATTCTAACAATACTTAAATCAATTTTTCTTTCAAAATTAGGTTAGGTTAGGTTATGTTCTGCTACCTTATATTAAAGTTCTTCATTATGTCTGGTTTATCTGTATTTTAAATTTACTCCTCTTCATTTAGACTTGTACCAAAATTTGTATAGTTAAAAATAATATAGTTATTCTATGCAATATATATATATATATATATATATATATATTATATATATATATTTATATATATATATATATATATATATTTATTATATATATAGCAAAGATATATATATATATATATATATATATATATATATGTATATGCTGTTGCTATATATATATATTTGTGTTGTTTGTTTGATAATTATATTAATTTGTAAAAATTCATTGTAATCATTATAAGAATCATAATGAATCATAAAGTAATAAAAGTATTTAATCGACTTTTTTTTTTTTGGATACAATTTTTTTTTATTCATATTCACTAATATAGTTAATACATAATCACTTACAAACAATCTGTAATTATGTATCAATTCGTGTATCTTTCTTTATCACCTTTATGAGTGCAATATATATATATATATAAGGTATATATATATATATATATTATATATATATATATATATGTTCTTTGGTATTTTTATATATAAGAACAAAGAGATGTACACGTATATATATATATATATATATATATATATGCTACATATTATTATTATATATATATATATATATATATATATATAAATGTTATATATATATATATATATATATATATATATTATTAGTTATATATATGTATATACATATTATATTATTATTATATATATATATATATATATATATTATATATATATATATATATATATATATATATTCTATTTATCAGTATATAGTTTTACTCTATGTGTATATGCTTTTAACTAGTTAATTTACCATCTTAAAAACATATTATATATATTATATATATTAAGAATATTATATATAGCTATATATACATATATAGTAGAGTTATATATATATATATATATATAATATATATGATATATATATATATATATATATAAGCATAGAGCGTCGTCCAGTAAGTAGGCCAGATTCGAATTTTAATAAGCTTTAAACACCAATTACAAAACTGAAAACAAACTGGGTCAGATCCTGACTTCAGGTATTTTCATGTTCGTCTATGTTTTATATATGGTTATATATATATATATATATATGGTTATATAAGAAAGAAGAAGTATATATATAGTGATATATATATATATATATATATATATGTATATATATAGTAGCATATATATATATATATGAGTAAAATATCAGTGGCGGCTCGTATCAAAATTCTTGAGTAGGCAAATCAAAATTATATATATATATATGA